>RJWT010005580.1:0-30705 GCA_004365215.1 Cuniculus paca | reverse complement strand
CTATGTACAACTTAACCATGGGATTTTTAAGTAGGCGACATGATACTATTGCAGTAGATTGAATATAGAATTAAACGTGAGAAACTTCCATGATGGGTCACGTGTGAAAAATTGTTGAAAATGTGAAACCATATCATCCAAATGTTTTTGACTTTTTCCCTTTATAAGTTGTTTGTATAATTTATGAAAGTTATAGCTGTTAACATGTAACGTTAATTTGTTGTTAGTTTTTAATGAATTAATAAACATATTTAAATTTTTGTCTTTCTAATAGAACAAATATGTGTATGAATATGTTTCTCTATCACCTATTCTCTATTATCTATCTATTTATCTATCCACAATCAAATAACAATCAAACCGAGGCCTTTTGTGGCCTTTGATGACCTTTAAAAGTGAGAAGGGGACTCTGCTCAGAAAAATTTTGTGAGCTACTACCCTGGAGTGGCTCACATAGGTTCCAGAGTCCCCAGGCCCAGGCTGAATGCCGACTCATCCCTCAGTGTGAAGGATTGTTTCAGGTTGTGCCTCAGTGGACTCATCTTTGGAATACGTAGAATGCTACTCCTCAAGAAGAGTGTGCAACTTCTATGAGGTAAGAAAGCCAGGTAGCAAGCGGGTGCTCTGGGATTTGGTGTATGAACGGAGGTGTAGCTGGGCAGACTACCTTCCCTTGTCTCTATTAGCTACTGGCTGGAGAGGTGAGTGACTGCAACTGTTCTGTTAGTCCTCAGCCAAGTTCAAGGAGATTGCATTTGGGGAACTGCAGGGGCCTGACTCACTTGTGTAGGTCTGTTCTCCTTTCCTCTTTAGCTGTCCTCACCTAAAGATTCATGATAATTATAATGCTTCCTGCTCACTCTGTACTCTAGGATACCAGATGGTAAGAAATGGACCATTTCACTCACCAAGGGAGCTGTCCTCAGGACACCACAATTAATATCAACACAGCTAGTATTTCCTGTAAGTTCACAGGTGGAGCAAATAGAGCACAAAACATTTGGCCAATACCTACAATGCCAGAACAAGAGTCAGTACCTCAATGCATACTCCCATGCATATTCATTTGCTGCTAGCTCACAGTCACTGGGTCCAGATACAGATGGAGTATGGCTTACTGAAATGATTGGGACCGGAACTGCTATGATCTCAGAATTTTTGGATTCAGGATTATGTGCATATACATATTGAGATATCTTGGAAATGGGACCCAAATCTAAACACAAAATTAATTTGTTTAATATATACCTTGTACATGTAACTTAAAGGTAATTGTGTACATTATTTTTAGGGTGTTTTGCATCTTGACTGCACATGACATGAAATGGGTCTGGAATTTTCCACTTGGATTACTCCATTTTGAAATCCAAAAATAATGCTCAAATGCTTTTGGACTTCAGAACATTTTGGATTTTATTTTAGAGATGTATAACCTGTATTGTGCTTTCCCTGGGAAGGCACCTGGGCTTGACATAATCAGGTCTAGTAACTATATAAAGTGGTTTAAGTCAGTTCATCATCCACTTGGTGTTGCTCCCACTGTGTCTATCTCTAGGACTGTCATCTTCAATTTCTCTGGGCATTTCCATATGGCATTGAGATCTTCAGTAGTCATCTTGGAGGGAATCTGTCAAGATTCTCCTAAAACAGTGCAGCACAGGGGGAGGCGGGCTTGTGATCACAACACTGAACAGGAAACACAAAGAAAGCACAACTCCTCTAGACTTTGAGAGGAATATGTATGTATGTACAAGTCTATGTCACTCAGAAGACCTAGATCTCTCTGCTATAGAACCCCACATCTCTTTGCTCACTGTTGGAATGGAAGCTTCTTGGAAGCTGGATTAGACCTGTGGATTTGGAAGCATAAGGAGACTTGACACAGCTGTCATTTCTCACCCAGTCTTACCACCACAGTCTGCCTTGGGCTGCTCTGACTCCCTCATCATCATCTGGAGGAATCTGTTCAACCATACAATATAAAAACTTTTTATACAAAAACTATTTATTATATATTATAGGTAACCTAAAATAACTTAAAGTATAAGGGAAGATATGTGTAGATTATATGTAACCCATTTTATAGGAAGTGCTCAAACATTCCAAGATATGGTATCTGCAGGTCCTGGAATGAATGCCCCAAGATACTGAATGACAACTGTATTTAGCTCAGTACAGAGCTCTGGGGAAAGCTGAGGCTGGAGCTGAGGCTCTCTGATACCCTTTCCAGAGTCTGGGCATGCCTACCTGCTCCTGTCTGGGAGGTTTCGTGTCTTACGTACATACAGTCTGTCTCTGCACTGGTCTCTTGTGCCCACCTTTGGCAGCTCTCCTCTCACCTTGGTTCTTACATTCACTCTGACCACCCAGTCTTTCTACTTATGAAGCAAGCACAATCCTGTCTTATCCCTGCTGTCAACCTGCTGAACTCTGCCCTGTTCAGTAGCTCCACTGGCAGGAACACCCATGTCAGAGACAACCACATGAAGTTTCCTTCTCAAGGACAACCGTGACCACATACTTGAATTCCTTTCTGTGTCCTTTTTCTAAGATCTCAAGGTCTCTAGTGTGTTTCTATACCTTTTGTGGTTGGGGATGGGAATAGAAACATGCATTTCAAATGACAAGCAGAAACAGAAAGATATATCTAATAAAATCAGGAAAAAATCAAAATTACAGGGACTAGTATGCTCACACAGTGAACATGTAACCTATGAGTTATCACTGAGAAGAAGTTAGCTCACAAATCTATTGTTTGGCTATTGGCTTGTTCCTGCAAGTGTAGCTACAAATGCCACTTGTACTTCAGACTGAATTATATCTTTTTCCTTTGACTCTGTCTGCTTCCTTCCATGCTGGCCATTCATCCCCTGTATATGTGGGCAGTAACTGGCATGACAAATGCCAGGTCTGAGGAGTGTGAAAAAGACATGTCATGTAGTCTTGTCAGGACAGATTTTGGGGAAAATCCAAACTCCCTACTGAGAAGTCAGTGTCAGATGGCAGACTGATTCTACTCAGATTAGATCTCTGTCCGTGAGATAAACTTAGAGAAGAACACAGTGAATTACTTTTGGAAAACCTTTGCTGTTGATACTCAGAGGAATGAGAAGCATAGTGCTTTTTTGTGGTAAAATACTGCCTTGATGAATAATACAGTTTTGAATTTGAAATACTGTTGTTTTAGTAGGTATAGAAACTCTTTGAAAACCTCAATTTGTATAAGATCCAAATACACCAAAACAGTACTTTTTCAGATAGTAGTATTTGAAGACAATAAGCACCTTACAGACTCACTAGAACAAGGGTGACTTTAGCCTGCCTTGCAATGAATTTGTCAACCCATGTTATTTGGCTTTAAAATTTTAACTTCAGTTTGGTTATCAAGTCCTGTATCCTTTCAAATCTGGTTAGTTCACTCATTACTGGACTCTTATCTCCTGCAGAAGGCAATGAACCTGGTGTTGGAGTTTTACTCAGTGTCTTCATTTTAAAGATGAAGGTTCAGAGGTAAATGATCTAAAGCCACATAGCCGGTTAATACCCAAGCAAAGATTAATATTCATTTCTATTGTGTGTTCTTTTGCTGCATGATGCAGTTTCCTAGTAATGTTTTTTAATTCTAAAATCAAGAGTAAATCTATTCTGGTGCATTTTTAAATAACATGGTATTTTAGACTGATGTGGACATTCATAAAGACACACAATATTATCTGCAGAATGATAGTGCTGGACCAGTATCTATAAGGACATTCAGCTCCTTGATTAACTTTAATTTTTCCCTAATTTGGGTATGTAGGAACATGGTTAGGGTGTATCATGGTCCATGGAAGACCTTATCACCTCCTCTCTGGAGCTCCTGTGGGACAAGGTAGTTAGTTGGCTAAGTCTTGAGCAAGTGAGGGATCAGGGTTACACCTGGAGACACTATCGATGAGGAAGAGGAAAGTTCCTGCTTCTCCATTCTCTCAAAGTACATACATATCTGATAAGGTCATCAGGGGTCTTTTGTGTTGATAAAAATTGTCTATATCTTATCACATCACCGAGAAAGACTAGATAAGTTATTGCTAAAATTGCAGGACAGCTGAAGTTGGGCTGATATCAAAGGATGCTGCAGCACATACATGGAGGATCCCGAAGGAACAGATTTCCCCTGCATTGCTTTATGGGAGTCTCTGACAGTGTCTCCTGTCCTCAGGGGAGCACTGCAGCAGGGCTTTTGCCTGTAGTCCCCTAATTCTAACCCAACTACACATCAGAGTGTCTGAAGCTGGCCAGAAACTGGGGCTTTTAAGACTTTTAGCAAAGTCAGAAAAATATTGATCAGAAATTTAGTAGAAAACTAGTTGACTGACAGTGGGACTTGGAATGTATGTCTGGGTTCAGGAGGGGCATGGGGATGCCAGTGCGTATATGTATACAGGCATTTGTGTACAGTGTGCATGTACATGTGTGGTGGGTACAATGGAAAGTAGGATCTCCAGAAGGAAAAAAGAAAGTTTCCTTCATTAATGGAAACCCAGACAGGGGCTAAATTATATCCTACTAACACTGATTACCATTGTTCCTGACCATGCTATCCAGCCAGTTGTTTTTTTCTGGTGTGTATCTCAAAGGCTTTTTTTTTTCTTTTTAATTTTAGAAAGCAAAACAGAAAATAGGATAGAAATAATACAGAATTACAAAAACAAAAACAACAACAAAACAAAACAACAGTAAGAAATCAACACTAGTTAATACATTCCATATTGTTATCTTAGAAGTAGTTGTTCAGGTTACAAGATCTAGGCATAAAAAATGATCAGACAATCACACAATGACAGCACAAACTGTTCTTTTTGATGAACAGAGATTAGTAGGATAGTTATCTTGCACATATATACATACATAAGGTTATATGTGCAAACCTACATACATATGATATTTTCCTTTCTTCCTTTTCTCCGAAGGCTTATTTATTGCAGGCTTAGTCCCTGGATAGTGGCACAGCTGGGAGATGATGGAACCTTTAGGAGGGGTGGGGCCTAACAGGGGGAAGTTAGGTCATTGTGGCTGTGCCCCTGAAGGGGATTTTGGGACTCTGGCCTCCTACTCTTTCTGTCTTTTCTTCCTGACCACTATTAGGTGAGCACCTGGCTCCACCGTGCCTTCCCACCATGATTTGCTACCTTGGCACAGATCCAAAGCAATGGGCCCAATTAACCAAGGATTGGAACTCTGAAACTGTGAACCAGACTAAACCTTTACTGTTTTAAATTGATTATCTCAGGTATTTTGTCACAGTAACATAAAGTTACATAACATACTACCTTAAAGTCAAAATTCAGGAGTAAGGAATGAAAGCAAATACAAACAAGAGATGTTGACCTAAGGACAACTGGGAAGTAGGTGAAACCTTCTTTGGGCCTTTTCTTCTGAATTGTTCTTTTTCTCTCCTGCCCCTACAAGATTCTGGTAGCATTCTTCTCTTTCCTTCAGCCAACTCATGCTCTCAAACTGAAGCATTTACTCTGAACGGTTTACTGCACTGATTTCATCCTTTGCACTAGGCTTTTCTTTGCCCTCTGTCCCAACTAATTGTTTGCTCAACATCTGCCTTGTCCAAGTGATGAATCAGTGAGAAAAAGATTTAACTTTGCTGGGGCAATCTTCCCCAGCCAAATAGCACATGCATTTTGAAAAAAGGCCTGGTGACCTGCAAAGACTGAGTAGTGTAAACAGTGTTAGTACTACGTCAGAGTCAGTGGAAAATAGTCTGTGGAAAGGCATGTTATGGACTGAATATTTATGCCCACCCAATTTATCTGTTGAAATTCTAATGTGCAATGGGAACATATGAGGGGGTGGAACCTTCAGGAGGTGGATTCCTCTTCATGGGCTAGTAACCTTTTAAGGAGAGCAGATGGCTTGCTTTCTCTTTCTGCTCTTCTTCACACAAGGACACAGAGAGAAGATGCTGTCTGCAAACCAGGAAGTAGACCCTCACCAAATACAGAATGTGATCGTGGGCTTTCTAGACCTCAGAATAATGAGAAATGAATGTTTGTTGTTTAAGCATATTGTCTATGATGTTGTGTTAGACCAACCTGAAATAAAGCTTAAGGCAGTTTTCCCTAATGTTCTTTAAATTCGTAAGTGCTGGATTGTCACACTTTCTGTTTTTCATGCAGACCTGCATAAGGTAGGATAGAATTCATTTATTTTGAATCCCACCAATTTGGTCTTTGTGATCAACTCTTGCTTATTCAGCTCACATATTCTGCCGAGTGACCATCCTGCAGCAGAGAAAAAGAAAGGCCACTGTCTTCTCCAGAACCTTCAGTGGACCTCCTTACCTAATCCCTGTCCTGTCCTTTCAGATGCTCTGTGTATGGTTTCCTTTGTCTTCTTAGCCTGCTTGGTTGTTACTGAGACATTTGTTGCTTTCTGGTCACAGTTTCCAAGCACCAATGTAACCTACTGAAAACAGATGCTTGTTTGAACTTGGGTGTTCTGCACACAGGTGCTAGTTGGCAGCATTTTGAACACAGAAATGAGAAGAGCTCAAGCTCTCACTATGTTGTTTGCTCAAAATCTTTCCATTGAGGTCAGACAAGAATTTCTGTGGCAAGACAAAGTTTAAGTAAGACATTATTTACACATATGCAGTGTCCGGTAAAGAAATGGAATCTCTTAAATTTGAAATGAACAGTTGACTGTTTTCCTAGTCTCCTCTCTGATGACACCTTGATATACATCCTAAGCTCTCATGACATCACACTATTTACAATTTCTCAGACAACACCTGTACTTTTCTCCCTTATCGTCATGCTCCTCCTCAGCGTAGACGAGCTCTCTTTCTATTTTCTGCTTGCAAGTCACCAACCTGTGTGCTTCTTTCTCAATGCAAATCCAGTGGGAGTTCTTATCCTATCACACTTGGCACCATTTTCCTCAGTGGTTCTCACTGAAAGAGGTGCTTACCATAATTATTTGAAGAATTTTTTAAATGATTCCTAACCCTCCTTTCCTTACCCTCAAATCATTTCATAAAGCTCCTCAGGTGATCTGATACCTCCCTGAGGCAGAGATTACATATGATTGCTTTGATTTATACAGAAGGGCTCATTATCTAAGCATTCATTATCCCAGACACTATAATTATATCATTCCATAGAGAAGTAAAATATTGTCAGTAGATTGACCACTTATGCTATTATCTTCCTTGGGCATGCATCTCTGATTAACGCTCGCATCTATTAGGGTAGTATATTGTGGTCAGTCTTGTGGACTTTTGGATAGCAGTTCAGTACAAAGTGTTGACAAAATGAAGGTGAGAAATGGTGACTTTCACAAAGTCAGTGACATTGACGTTGGGAAATTCCAAATCTCAAGTGAGAATAACGGAACATGAGGAGCAGATAATTGAAAAAGAGAAAACCTAGAATGATAGTCAACTATGTGATAGGTGGTCATATTGTAGAAAGAATGATGTAAAGAGAACTGAATAAGAGTAGCTGTGAAAAATCTGGTGAAACTTACTTGTGCATATGTTTTAAATAACTCTTTCTGACCATGTTGTGGAACTCAAATACAAAATGAAAGATAGTGTTTCATGCTGTTGTATGATTTGTTGGTGAGATTATACCCACACCGTCTACCAAAAATTCTTTGTTCTGTGAATCAAGCCATGATATAAGTTTAAACTATGATTTTCTGAATATAATAAATGCAGTAAAACCTTGGATTGTAATTTACTTTGTGAGTGCTTTGCAAGATAAGCAAACATTTCTAATGAATTTTAACTTGATAAATGATATCTTGCGATATGAGTAGCATATAGTGGTGAATGTTACATGATCACGATTGAGACAATGATCACTGTCTGTCTCTTAATTTTTAATTTTTTTTTTGTACCAGGGCTCGAACTCACAATCTTGCACTTCTCAGGCAAGTACTTGAGCCACTAAGCTAATCCCTGGCCCTAATTTTTAATTTTTAAGAGAATAAAACCAAAGAAAATAAAACAGAATAAAGCCAATCAAAACAAAACAGAAAGCAACACAGGGCTTCCAAACAAGATCATAGGAATCAACAACAGCTGCCATATATATCTTGTTATCTTTGAAATAGCTGCTCATGCCATCAGATATAATAAAATCAAACTGAAAAAAGCAGAATAAAATCAATAAAAAAAACAGTGAAAATGATACATGACTTTAAAACAAAATAATAGGGAATTAACAATCGCTACCACCTTCCCTTTTTAGCTATTTCTTCTCCTTTCACTTTCACAATATCTATTGTACATTCTGGATCCCACTAACTCCTTCAGCTTTTTATACTAGGGAGACAACATGATGTTCACCTCTGTGAGTCCAAACCCAAGTGCATGATCACAACTTGCATCCATTTATCTACAAGAGCCTTAAGATTATCCTTCTTTATAGCTGAGTAGCTTTCCATCATACAAAAATGCCATATCTTTCTTATCCATTCTGTGGTTGATGCGCAAGCTACCCCTGCTTTTTTCTGGTTCCCTGTCACATGGAGCATTGTTTTTGAATCCTCAATGAGCCTGGGAAGGCAATGTTCTGGAATTTAGGTGATCACTAACTTGCTTGGGCAAAAGGTAGGCTCACAGGCACAATCTCCAATTTTTGAAGAGAAAAAAAATCCAATCCTCATTTATTTATCTCAAAAAAGGAACCATCCATATATTATAACACTTTAAGATACTTCAATCTCTTTAAGAAGAATGTTTATTATTATGAACCCAACATCTATGCTTAGGCAACTCAGCTAAAACTAGTAGTCAATTTACGTAATGCCAATTTTGAATTTTTTGTCAGTTATAGTTTTCCTATAATTGTATTTTGGACAACTGAAAAGTCCAAATTGCTCCTGGATTTATATATACCACAAAACAGAACAATTTCTTAGCTTTTTACTAAGAAAGGTTTTAAATAAAACTGAAGTAGAAAGACTAGTATAATAAGCTTCTGTACATCCATCATACAGTTTCAACTACATTTTGGTACAACTGCTTAATCTATTGCCCTTTCCTCCTTGCTCTTATTTTTTTTCTTTAAGAAGTGTATTCCATATGTCATTTCATCATTATAGACTTCGGAAGAAAAGACCAGTTACCTTTTAGAAATCCCACATTTTAGAATTTTCTGCTTGGTTACTGGATCATATTTTTGTTCTTTTCAGGGGAGAAGATGGCAATGTGCCCTTCACAGTACATTATTTTAGGAGACACACAACGTTATGTTGTCCCACTTTTCATGACGCTAAGACAGGTTGATAACTACATTATGAAATTTCCCATCAATCTTTCATAAAATGGTTTTATAGATTTAATGATCCTTGCTGAATCTATTATTACTTTGGGAGTTTCAAAATGATGATGCTTTTGATTCTATGATTCTTTCTAGAGTTACTGAAAAAGTTTTTTTAAATAAGAATCTTCTCTCACCAACCAGGGCATTTGTTCACCCTGAACAGTAGTTTTCATAGAAAACATAAATGCTTAGTTTATTTTCATTTGCCAACTTTCAAAGTATGAAGGTGAAATTGTAGTTGCTTCCCAAAATGCTTAATATAAGGTGTGATAGAAAAATATAGTTAACTGTCAAATTTTATAACAGTAAAGGCTCTCTCTCACTTCAAACATATTTCTACTTTCTGAAGCATTTCTGGAAATCTTCTTTCATGAATGTCATTAGTTGGACTGCTGTGGCTGCCACCATGTCCTGAATCAGTTCAAGCTCTTTACTTTTCAAGGGCACTTTGACTTTGAGGAAGAGCCAGAGGTTGCACACAGCCAGGTCCACTGAATAAGGTGAATGAGGACCCACTAATATTTTCACAAGTCTACCTTTCCATTGGATGGCAGCAATATTCCCTTAATTTTTTATCACACTTCATAATTGCAGTCACACAACAGAACTTCCAGAAAGTGGCAAAAATGATGGAATAAGTGAGTTAGAGGGAAGGGGCAGTATTTTTAGGGGATCTAATAGCACCAGTTTTTGGTATGATAAATATCTTAATCTAATATTCACCACATATTTCACTCATTTAAATTACTGTTTTAATATTTTTAATGTGTTTCAATCACTTGCATTCATTATTCTTTAATTAAAATTGTCTCCTCTCTGGAAAATTGAAATTCCTTTGTGATCGCTTGATTTCCTTTTAATATGATCTATGAGGCTTTTGTAGCTTCTGTGATCTCTGGGACAGTATGTTCTAGGCTCATCTTATATACTTCCCACCTGGGCTGAATGAGTGTCCCTTTAAGGATCTCTTCCTTTAAGGATCGCTCTCTTGAGGGGAAAATACATAGAGTTGACAGGCAGGTTCATGGGTGTCCAGTGCGACTGCATTGTCATTTCTTCTGTTCCTTTTAAATGAATATACACATGAAATATCTAGTTTTAAAAGTTTATGAATTCATCCAGAGGTGCTAAATTTGAATGGTAAATAACAAACTTTTTACTTATCACCTATTGTTTTATACTTATAATTTTTTTATTACACGTTTGGTTCATAAAAATATTAGCATAATTTTTATGTTCATCACTCTATACTATATCTAGGATAGTTTCAAAATGATTAATGTTAATATTACAATTAAACATTTGACTATTGAAGTTTTTGATTTTTTGCAGCCATATTTTTCTTTCCAGGTTCACCAAGTTACTCTATACTGGCCTCAAAACATTTAAAATAAATCTTTTCCTCTTAAATTGTCATTACCTTTCTTACAATACCTTCAAGCGTATTATTATTCTTAGATTCATTTATAGTCATTTGTTTTATGTATTAAATAAGGAAAAACATATTTAAGTCATGTGTTAAATATAAGTACATTTAGAAAAGTATTGACCCATTATTTCCCACTTTCATTAGGGTTTGCTTGTCTAGCATTTACTTTTGCAAAACTA
This sequence comes from Cuniculus paca, assembly GCA_004365215.1. Taxonomy (NCBI): domain Eukaryota; kingdom Metazoa; phylum Chordata; class Mammalia; order Rodentia; family Cuniculidae; genus Cuniculus; species Cuniculus paca. The sequence goes on along the minus strand of RJWT010005580.1, from coordinate 19,768 downwards.
GAAATGTGGTGTGTATTTATGTTTATAAAAGCACTTATACATACTTTTTTAATTTCCAAACTGTCTCAGTATAACCAAAAAATTGTTCCATTGGAAGATATCTTTCTTTTTCTTCTTTTGTTTTTAAAGTTATAGTATACTCTATTGTCTTGTGTAGCTGCATCAAAACTTATTCAAACAGTTCTTTATTGATGGACATTTGGGCTTATTTGAACTTTTCTTACTGTAAATAATGTTACAATGACTTAATAAGCTCATGTGAATATTGCTCGGAATTTTGGTGGTGTATCTTCAGTGCAGTTGCTAAGAAGGGATTGCTGGGTCAAGGGTGAATGCATTTGTATCTCTGTTCGATTTGGTCAATACCTGCTCTAGAGCATTGTCTCAGTGTCTCTCACCAATGTGTGGCTCTTCTGTTTCTCCACACCTTCCAGATATAGAACAGTTAAAAGGTTGAGAATATTGTCACTGTGATAGGAAAGCATTCATGTCTCATCGTAATTTTGACTTAGTTTCTCTTTCTGTAAGAAAGTCAAACCACGTTTTCATATTTAAATGCCAACAAAATGCTGACAAAGTCTGAGGGTTTTAGAGCAAAGCATTTAATTAAACTCACTACTTAACCTTCCAATTTGAGGAAAAAATTAACTTTTAAATTTAACAATCCGATAGCAGGAAAAGAAAAAGATGAGAAAGAATTTCGAGCTCCCCCCTCACCATGTTGATGGGTTCCGGTAGAGGAGCATGTCTCTTGCAGTACCAAAATATGCACAAGGAGCAAATCCATCGTCACCTCCTCCGTGCAAAGGAAGCAGCCAGCTCCAGGTGGTTCAGGGCCAGCAGTAAGCATCAGGGAGACGTAAAGCAGCATTACATGACTCAGTTTGTAAGAAAGTGATGCAAATCCTAATGTGCAGTTGCACATCTGGAGCTTTGGCAAAGTGGAGTTCTCACTCCCAGAGCCATAGTCTAAATTCACACAAGTCTGTGTCTTAATGGAAGGAGAAAGTTCCCAAGAGTCAATTTTACAGTGTCTACAACATCAGAGTCTCCTACATGCTAGAGAGAGAAAAGAAAAAAACCTACCAATTGATGCAAATTATAACATATGCTGAGTGAGAAATGCAATGTTTACTTGGTAAAAAAATTTTTTTCTCAAAATCATCTAATATACTCTGGTTTCTCTTCAGAGTGAGTAAATTTTTCACCTTTCAAAATCTTCTAATACAAGAGCAAATTATACAAGGGAAAGACTGGGGTTTCTTTTTAATATTAAAATATTTAATATTATGTTTATTACTTGGGTTTCTATTGCTAATTACAAATATTTAATTGAAATTGATAAGATATACCATTAATTAATGTCTTTACTTTCAATGTAATTCATAGAAACGTCACTAGAGGCCTAAGGTCAAGAAGCTAACTAGAGACAAAGTGGATTTTCTTTTTGTTTTTAAATATATCTCAGCCAGAAGCCTCCACCGGCTCACAAATGAATTGTTACATTTATCTTTTGACTTTACAGATGCACTTACTGGACACTGAGATAAGCACAGGCCAGTTTATACTTGTCAAGATTTGGTTCTTTTCCATAACATTTTTGTTCCGACGTCAAGGCTCCCTTCAGAAATCCCCCCAAAATTTGCACCTAACAATTAGTGCATAGAAATCAGCCCTTGGTGGTGACTTTCACCCTGTGCCTTTGGTTGGAGATAGAGAAAGAAAAATACTAGATGTATGGGATTAGGAGTCACTAAGAACCTGGTGACTTGGATGAATTTTTAAGTAACTGGAAATAGCAGTAACTAAGCAGAGACAACAGTGCGTTGCCGGGAACTTAAAGATATACTTACTACTTCATTTTATTTCCACAGACATCTAATAAGTGCTGAGACTAGAAGAGCCTGGAAAACCAGAAGCACTCAATAAATATTTGTTAAATGAGTAAATGATTGTGAAATCCCGGAGTAGAGTAGGAGATAAAGTCTAGCTCTGACTTTATTTTTCTCACATGGATGGCATGTCCATATTCCTTCTTTCCTACTTACTGGTAGATTTATTCATTTTCTACTGAAATTTCATATTAAAATGCACTTTTCCAATGCATCGTCTGATGGATTCCATGAGACAAATAGAGTTTACTAGCCACTATGTAATCTTCGTCTTATAACATTCTTCATTTTGAGGGTCAGTTTTATCATAATCTGAGGTTTTCTGGACATATACAAACTCTGAGTAGGTTGCAGGAAATTTGGAGTGATTTACTAGCTAGGAAGAAATCATTTTCTATCAGCATGGCATTCACATTTGTTGCTAGGGGTTTCATAATTAAGTATGGCAGACTGTGAACTGTGTATCTTCAGCAATAGAAATACGTGGTCTCAAAGTACTGAGGGACAGAAATCTGAGATAGAAGTGTTGGCATAACCTTGCCCTTTTTGAAGGTCACAGGGAAGAACCATCCTGCCTGCTCTTGGGACTCACAGCTTGTAGTGGCATTTCCTCGGTCTTCATGTGGCATTCTCTCTGTGTGCATGTGTCTCAGTCCAAATTCTCCTTTGTGGAAAGGAGGCTTTTCATGGTGCATTAAGATATTAACTAAATTTCAAAGGAAGGTCATATTCTGAAGTACTAAGGTCTAAGACCTGCCTGAATGAATCTTCGAGTTTCACAATTCAACCCATAACAGAAATCTCAGATATCAGTCAGTATCAGTTAAGGGCAACTAAAGGCACGAATACAGTCCTAGTAGAAGAGAGCTTAACGTGGGCTTAATCGAACCCACTATGCTTTCATTGTCCTGTGAGATGGGTGTGGCAGAGGAAGTTCCTTGCTGTGTCTAAATATGTGTCCTCTCAAAATTCATATGTTCAAACCCTGACCAATAAGGTGATGGTATTAGGAGATGGGACCTTTTAAGAGGTGATTAGGTCTTGAATAGGATTAGGGCCCTTATAAAGCAGGCCCAAGGGAACTTGCTCACCCCTTTCCTTAATAGCACACATCAAGAAAACACCACTGGTGAACCATGAAGGGGCCTTCGCTAGACACTGAAATTGTCAACACTTTGATCTTGGACTTCTCAGTCTTTGAAACTAAAGAAATTAATTTTTATAGTTTATAAGCCTTGCAGTCAATGATGTCTTTTTGTAGCAGCCCAAAAGGACAAAGACAACTGTTATTATGGAAAATTTAAGAGTAAAATATTGCTTTTTTTCCCTAGCTCTGCAAAAACCTTGAGAATATGCTATTGAGAATAAAAGATTTATCTTGATCTTCAAGGGAAATTATTTTATTGAGATGTTGGGACCCATATATTAGAATTTATAAAGCACTACACTGGTTAATAAAAATGACATTCTTCTGAACCTATAAAGAACAGAAAGTAAATATTTAAGATCACCCTGGGGTTGCAAGCATTTAAATGTAGATAGAGGCTGATCTCCCAAATAGCACAGTTAGGAGATTTGCAAACACTCTTTCCAACAAAACCGCCATTTAACTGCTGAAAATATAAAATGAACTCTCAGATTCTCTGAAAGTTGTGCTACGTGACAGTGCCAAATGGAGAAACACCTATTCAAGAACGTCTACTAAATCTCTGTAAAAAGAGAAAGACACTATGACCTTTGAGCCACAATCCACTCACATTCACCCCCCTCCCAACTCAGTGTGACAGAAATCCATTCTGGTGGGGACAACTAGAAGAGCTACAGGATCACTATGGTGCTCCAGGGTCACCATGCACAGGACAAGTTGTTGGCCTATCTCAGTCTCCCTGCTATGTGTTGCAGAAGCCCGATTCCAAGTGGGTGCAACCATGAGGATATGGCTCCCCTCACCATGGATTCCCCCACTTGTAGTCTCAAAGCTCAAATCCAGATACAGCTTTCTGAAATACTGGCCCCTGCTCTCGACTCTGCTAACTCACCAAGAGGGTAGAAATTCCATGCTGAGAGGGGGCAAGCTGGAGAGACCAGGGACTATCATCTTTATGCAGAGCCCCAGTTATGAAGTAGAAACGTCATTTCACAAAAGGAGGTTGCTGTGCCCTAGCTCCAAAGCAAAGGCATAGACTGCTCAGTGGGAGAGACAGTGCTTACAAGAGAGAATTTCAGCATCTCTGTGTCAGGACTGTAGATTCAGAACAGAGCAAGTGGAAGTTCTTGCCTAAGGGCATTGTCAAGAACAATGGAGCTCTTGGGGGTGAACAATTAAGAAGGTGATTCCTGACAGCTATGGCAAGAGTAAAATGTACATCAGCAAGCAGTTTAACAGGGAGAACCCTAGATAGCCTGGATCTGAGAAGAGCCCTCTGGAGATCAGAACAGCCTCCAACGGGATCATTCCTGTCTTTGCTGATGGATGTTGTCAAAAACAAGACAACCAGTCATTTAGTAATCAGTAGAGGCTAGCAACCAGGTAATGTCTCAGAGGTGGACCACCCAGAAGCTTAATGAGGAGGTGTGAGAAAGAGCCAGAAAGAGCCCACTTAGAACCACAAAGAAATTGCCAAATTAGGATCAAGATTCAAGGTATCTGTGACTATGTACTATGTTATACAAGACATAATTTTGTTAATAACTCCAAAAGCTATAGATACTTGCTATATGATATGATAGGGCTGGATTTTTTAGAATTAATGGACAAGGACTTGGGTAGTCTCAATTTACCTATGATTTAGCTTTCCTAGGTTTGTTATCTACAATCCACCATGGCCCAAAGATATTAAGTGAAAAAACCTTAAAGTAAACAATTTATAAATTTCACATTATATACTGTTTTGAGTAGCATAATATTTTTTGACATCAGGCTCTGTTGTGGCACAATATGAATAGTTGTCCCTTTGTTCAGTGTCTCTAAAAATTACTGCACATACACAGAGCAAAAACATAGTATATTAAGGTCTAGTACTTTCTGTGGTTCAGACATCCATGGGAGGTCTTGGAATATACAGTATAAGGATAAGGAGGGAGCTATTGTATAACAAATATTTTAATGAAGTATATTCCTATAGATGAAAAGAAAAAATGTTTGAAAACAAACCTAAAGTGTGTTAGAAAAGCGAATTCCATCCATTTAAAATGAAGTGCATTATTTTCTCTGGTATCTACTTCTTCCTCCCCTGGAGAAATGAAAGAATACTGAAGTTTTCCTGTTTGTCCAGTTGTATACTAATCTCCCTTTTGCTATAACATCGCATGGGAGATTAAAACCAAATTTTCATAGAGCAACATGAATAAAAATAACTTCAAATTTCCATTTTGGCAACAAAGGGTAGGACTAACACTACAGAAACTCAGAAACTTGTTACTAAATCAGTGATTAGAAAAGCAGAAAAACAGGTTGCAATAGGTGTCAGTCTTATTGGCCACTATAGTATTTGAATGAATGCCTTTCTGGCTCAGCTATCTCCCTATCATTAGATGGAATTTTAATAAAAAAAGGTTTTAATCAGTGCTTTGTGAGGTGTGCTAATTAGCTACTGGAGACAAGCAGCCAAGATGAGCAATCAGGGCCAGGATTCCCTTTGCAGGGACTGGTGGACTTCCTCGCATGTGTACAAGTGTCATGTGTGCAGTGTGTTCTCTGGGGCAGGCTTGGAGGAGATCTCAGACATGTAAAGAGGCGGTAATGCACACATCCTTGTTTTTGAAAAGGGTCCCTGAGAATTGGAATGTTACTAAATTGACATCACAGACCTTGCAACTCATATTCATGATTATGTGCTCGCCCCTAGTCCCGTAAAATGAATAAGCATTTTGACGTCTTAACATTTCATTTAGGCACGGGTGCATTCCATTTCACAAAGCAGCTGTCTGCTTTCAGACTCATTTTTAACATGCTTTGGATAAAATGACTTGAAAAGAGTTTTTTAAAATTACATGTGAAATACCTAAGCAATTAATTAAAAAATAAAGATAGCGAAAGGAATTTGGATGCATAAAATACAGTTTTATTTCTATCACATTCAACATCAATTCTTTTTGTTTTGGGTGCTTTTTGTTGGTATATTAAAATGCTTCTCTTGGTTCTTTCTAATGGGTTAAGAAAGTGCAGTTATGCACTTTTTATATAGTGAGTGAGATTCTAACTAGGGACCACTTTTTAAGCAAACACACCAAAAAACACATCAAAGCCAGAATGCCTGCCTTTTCAAAGCAACTTTCATGGAAGCCTGCACTATCTACTCTCTTCTGTGATACTACTTCATTTAACGTTCTCTGGAATTGGTTTGTTTTACTCACATATTGAGCAAATACTTATTGAGTGCTTATTATATGCTGGATATTCTGTAAAAAGTAGAGATACGAAGATGCATAAAACATGATTATTAAATTCAAGCAGCATATGACTTCGGAATATAAGAGTAAGGTATATGCTGATTGTAATGGCTAATTTTGACTGTCAACCTGATTTGATTGGGAAACTCCTTAGAAAATAGTAATGAACATTTCTGAGTGTGACTGTGAAGGTGTTTTCAGACATTTGGCAAGACAGACAGTAACCTGATGGGGTAGACAAGTCCTGAATATGGGTGGCACTGTCCAGTAGGCTGGGGCCCAGGTACACAGAGGGAGCCTTTTAGCACAGGCTGTCTCCTCCTCTCTCTGCTTCTTGGCTGCAGTGAGGTGAGCAGCTTTCTTCCACCATGCTGTTCTGCCTCACCTCAGGTTTACAGCATAGAATCTGCTGATCACAGACTGATATATGTGAAACTAAGCTGAAATAAACCTGTTCCCTCTCAATTCACTTTCTGAGGTATTTTGTCAGTGATACAAAGCTGACTAACAGGGGGTCTGAGATAGGTTCAAGGTATGGTGGTGGTCTTAATTTTTTTCTGTTGCCAATAATAATACTATGGACTTGATTAGCTTGGAAGGAAAGAGGTTTATTTTGGTTCACAGTTCTGGAGGAATGAGATTGAGGGGTTTTATCTGAGGTAGTCCCAGGGACACTGGGGTTATAGCTCAGTGGCACAGCACCTGCCTGGTAAGTACAAGGTTGTGAGTTCGATTACCAGTACCAAAAAAGCCAAGCAAACAGCAAACAAACAAACAAACAAAAAAAGAATGTCCCAGGGACAAGGAGCTTGCATTTGCCTGTTGTTTCCATTCCTCCTCTTTTAAGCCCCCAAGATTCAATCCTGGAGGTCCTACCCAGATAATTTTTCTAATGCTTATCACCTTCCAACTGCCCCACCTTTCTACTCTATAGTTAGATTATATTTCAACCATTTTAATACAATGGAAGTTAAATTCCAACAGGAGTTTCAGAGGGACAAACTGTATTCCAACCTTAGTAGAGGTAATAGTTGGACAAACCATTATAGGGATGAATTTGTCAGACTGAAATGCAAAGGGATCAGGGTGATGCCTAGTGAATGGCAAATAAAGATATACATAGGCTGGAGCATTGAGGTCTGTTTTCCAGCCTTCAAGTAGTTTTTATTTCCAAAGTGGGGTGCAATGGGGGATCCAAGAAAGATGTGACCAGTCAGTAGGTAGGGCTCTGGAGGGAAGGTCTTTCAGAGCTAGCACATGATCCAGCCAACGACAACTGTCTCTTTGTAATCACAGTTCTTAGTTGCCACTTGAACAGTGCCAATTGAGAATATCTTTCTTTACCAGACTTAATTCTATAATTAAATATTTTTCCAAAATAATTACATTGACTTTCAAAGAACAAAGGTACACTATTTCAATATTAAGCCCATCCAAAACACGGTCAACAGAAAGGAGTCACTGGTGTCTTTGTAGCTTTGAGAATAGCTCAGGAAACTCATTCATGGAGTCTGTTTTGGAGGTGACAAAATTATTTCAGATTCCGAAGTTGGGTGTGTTTGCTAAGGTATTAGCTTCATCACCTTATGCTACACTTCCTGTGGGCTGGTAGGCACGTTTGGAGGTGCTGTATAGCTATTCTCTGCTCCAGGCTTTGGTTGGTTTTCTTGATATTCTATATTTACTGTCACTATTGCTCATTTCCTATTTACCAGTTTGTAGGTATCCATTGCATAGGTGTTTTGGTGTTTCATTGATTTCAGGAGTCTCTCTCCTGCAGTCAGAATGAAGGTATCTCTTCGACTCCTTCTATTCAATAGTTTCCTTAAAAACATACAAGGCAAAAAGCACGAAGTCCCTACCTAGAACTGGCAGTTTTCATCCTATTGTAGGGCTATTTTTCTTTCCTCTCTTAAAACTATTTTGCTAGTTTAACTGGTAAGTTACAAGGCTACTGTTTTTAGAACTCTTTTTGTTCTGACCCTGCAGCCATGATCTGATGAGTTAAACATGGTCAGTAAAGAAATATAAAATAAATAACACACTTGCTGCCTTACACATTTTTCCCAGTGTACTTTCAACTTCCTCTAGAAAGTTGAAAAGCATTTTCTCTGAATGATTTTGCTTCTGCTTTTTTCTGCCTGAAGGAAGACCCAACTTTAACACTTTAATCCAGACTTAGCCCACAACTTCCTATCATGAGCCCCACTCATCACCTGCAGGCATTTGGAACACTGTGCTATTTCTGCAGCATACCCAGTGCTTTGTGAGTGCTATTTCTTCTTGAGAAATCCTCCCCTCCAATATCACACTTTCTCTAGTCACAGTGTGCATGTCTGAAAATGATGCAATAGCACCAAAGACGATTCGTAAGAGACTCGCAATTTGGACTCCAAATTCTCATTTAATGCTCCTCTCACTAGTTAGATATTAAAATACAAAACAGAATGTGAGACAAGTTATAAGCAAATACAATTTGCAGTGTCGTGGTATATATTCTGCTCCTCAACCAGATGTCCTCAATATGAATCTTGGTTCTGTTTATTGATCTTTAGATGAGTTATTTTTGTGTGCCTCTGCTTCCTTGTAAGTGACATTGGGATAATAAAGTACCTACTCAATTTTCTCATCAGACCCATAGATATAAAATAGTGAAAATAATAGAACTTTAAATGCTGCTGCAGAGATTAAAAGAAATTAATATATTGATAATTAGAGCACTGCTCTAATTATGAGAGTATAGGAATCATTTTGGAAATGTTAACTATTTAATACTCACTGTATTAGCAAATTCAAAATTATAGTTTAAATGTCCCTAGAATAAAAATCAGTTAGACCGACACATTAAAAACCAAAACCCAAATTTCCTGATCTTCCAAATATTCAGAATGCCTAGACTGAGAGTGTCTCGGTAGTCCTTCTTATACTTGATTAAGTGATTTGTGCTCCTCCTCTTCCCTCTTCTAGGCCCTTACCAGCTCCCACAGCTCTTGGCTGTGTGTACCAAGGATCAAACCCCTGCCAAGAGTTGTGTGAAAAGCCTCTTCAGGTCAGAGTTATAATTAGGTAGATCAAAGACTGGGTAAATGCACTGACTCTTTCAGCCTGTTTTAGTTTGAATGCTTGCTCATTCATTTACAGACTCAACTTTTGCCCTGGTCTGTGGTGTGTATGTCTATACATATAGTGCTCCTCACAATTCAGTCTACATACTGGAATAATTTGGCAATTTATTAGATTGTGCATCTAAAATTCTGAGTGATAAAAAAAGAAATGTTATAAAAAAGAGTAAAATCTTGTCATTTATGGAAACATGATGGAACTGGAAGACATTATATTAAGCGAAATAGACAAGACACAGAAAGACAAATACCATATGCTCTCACTTAGTGGTAAAAGCTAAAGAAGTTGATTTCATGGAAGTAGACTAGAGATCACTAGAGGTTAAGAAGGGAACCGGGAGGGAAAGATAGAGATCGAATGGTGAGTATCTGAATCTAGTTACACGGGAGGAAAAGTTCTAATATTCTATAGTATGGAATAAAGTGACTACTTCACATAATTTATGATATGTTTATGAAGATTTAGAAGAAAAGAATTCAAAGATTTCCAACATAAGAAAATTATAAATGTTTAAATAAACATAAGTGCTAATTACCTTAATTTGAACTTTATACATTGTGTATACTGTGGAACCATGACACTGTTCCCTACAAACAAAATTATTATATTTTCATTAAAAAGAATTGTTAAAAAATCAAGCACTAATCAATGAAACTTCTTGCAGAATACAAGTTGCTAAAACTTGGCAACAGTTGGGCACCCAACTAACCTTCTGTAACAAAGCAATTTTTTATAATTTTTTCCCATTTTTAGAATGCTTTAAGTGTCAGTGGAATCAATACCTAACTGAAATCTTCTAGAATCATAGTTCTGACCTTCTCCATTGTCTCCTTCCTTTAATGGCTCCACTGCAGTGCTCTTGGCAACATTAAGAATCACCTGATTACCTTCATTGCTATAAACTCTGAAACAAACCACCTCAGCCACACCGACCAAAATACATCACTCTTTAGTAACTCAGTATCACATTTTATTCTGCTTTTTAAAATCCAGTAGCTAGCATTTTATTCTTTGGATTGTATTCACAACCACTTTTTAAAAGTGGTTATCTGAAAAAAAAACTGCTACCATTTTGTGTAATAGTGTCATGCTCAAAGTGATCTTGTTCTAGGTCAATAACTTCTTCCTTTCATTACCTCATAGTCCTGTTGGAACAGAATTAAATACAAGTCATAGCTTGAATTGTACTAAAATATCAAACCTCAGCACTTGACAAATGATTATTGCCTTTTCTGGTGGTTTATGATTAAAAATGTTGACAAAGGCATTTCCAGTGATACTTATAAAAACTGTAAGAACAACTCCTTTTAATAGTAGTATTTATAATCTGTATGCTATTAGTTTTTTTTTTTAGAGGTGCTCCAAAATAGAAATAGAATATAACTGAAAGACAAAACAGAGGATCTCTTTCTGACCCTGTTTTGCCCTTTCCCTTAGTTCTGGTGTTTAGTGTTCTGAGTTTCAGCTCCTTGTTTGGCAAGTGGGAATAAGAACATACATGTCATGTGTGGGGATAGAAAGATGATATGGATTGAAGCATATCAAAGAAACGATGGCATATAAATGTTTAGCACTGGAATCTCCAGTTAATTTGAAAACCTACTAAGCATTCACAAAGAAACCATACTTAGAAACTAAGACATATTATTATTGATTCCAAATTACTTTCCTTTGCTTTGGTAAGAAAAAAATAAAAGATTTCTCTGTTAAGAGAAGAAGGCAAAGGAAAACATAAAGTCAATAATAAAATGTTAGGATGTAAAAGTTGATATCTGAAATACATCATATTTAGAGTAATTTTAATTTTTTTCTTGAAATTAAAATTATAGAATACTTCTCTAATATGTTAGATTTCCTGACTTAGTGGAATATATCTATGTCTATATCCATAGCTATCTCCAGTTCTTTTGTATTGAATAGCTAATGAATCAACATTTAATTTACTTTTAGATGTGAAATTGTTTTAAAGGATAATTGTCACCTAAATGTTAGATCCATCAAAAAAGATAAACAGAGAATTAGTAAAACACTTGTACAATGAAATAAACATGGATTTGCTTATTCTACATCTCAGATTTAGAGATGACTTAATTTTAGTCTTCTATCAAATGTGAATATCAACAATCTCACATTTAGTTAGGGTCTGCTACGTGAATGAGCAAACGTTAAGCACAGACCGTTGTTACCGATAGCAAAGACACATCTGTGAGATCAATAGCAGGTGAGTTCTTAGAGATCTGGATTCTCCTTTAGTGACACAGTGGATAGAGTTTAGTTTTTCTGCACATGGGTTTAAATTCTACATAATGTTCTGCAGAAAATCATGACTAGTCTCAGAATGAAATGACAACATTGAAAATAACTGAAAATGAATGAAATAAGGAAATATAGCAGCTGGGAGCTCAGATAAATTGTGTGGCTTTTTGCTACCTGGATGTTTGTACAAGGAGCAGGAGGTTACAGAACTCTGACTTAATTTCAACCTTCCTCTTTCAGCATGTAGAATAAGCATATCTTCCCTGGATAATTTTGATTATTGTAAGAATGGCTTCTACTTTCCTACATGTTGTTAGAGACTTTTGCAAATACTTCTTATTATTCCTTACACTAAACTCTTACAGTGCATCAAACTCACTTTCGAATCTGCCTTTGAGTTTGTTTCCCAAGAAGCCAAAACACATTTGGTGTACAGCATCGTTCCCTGTTTCAGTGTGTGCTAACACTGGATTATACCTCAAGGATGTTCGTACATATTCAAGAAAATAGATGCGGACTGCTGCCTAAGTTCCTCAGACGGGGTTTCACCAGAATCAGACAAGTTTTAATGCAAGAAAGGGGGGAATGTTTGAGGATAGCTGCTTTTCCTCTTAAAGATGTTAGTTGAGGAGTAAGAGCAAGCACGAATAATGTTCCTTGAGTTACTATCAAGTGCAGGCTCAATGCTTGAGGTGCATTCCGTTATTACAGCCGTCCTAGTAGTCACTATAATGCTGGAGGTAATTCCCTATTTCTGAGTGGATAGATCAAGTCCCTGAGATGTTGAGAAATTTTCTCCATTTTTCAGAGCTTAAGAGCCATGCGGTGAGTTCTCCCTCAGCTTTCTTAGATGAGGAGTTTTGCTCTGGGATCTATGCAGGATGCACAGGGATGCAGTATCTGCTACAGAGGCTGAAAAGCCAGTCAGGCCAACAAAAGTGTATCCTGATTCTGCAGACACAGGGGCGTCCCAGGAAGGTGGCAGAGACTGCAACCCAGACAACTGTTCTAATCACTCACACAAACCCAAGTCTTGCAAGCAAGCGCCAGTGTCTGGGAAGTTGCTGCAGAACCCCAGAACCCATTTGCTATGCCCACATCCTTCTGTGCCTTGAGGAATTAAGTGGAAACTAGCTAACAGCACAAGTCTTGCCTCAACAAAGTGCTTGACCAGTGCTCCTTGAATGAAGGAGTTATCTCTGGCATCTTGATGGAAATAAAAGGGAGCATTTCCTTGAAGCATTTCCAAATGGTTTGGTGATTAGCTCAGTCCTGCAAACTGTCGTTATGTTTTAGTAATTTTGGAGGAAAATACGAAGCACCTGACAGTATTGGATGCACATTTGATGAGCATAAAGTAATTAGATGCCTCTCGAGTTCATTATATTGCTATTTTACATTCAGAGAAGGAGACAAGAACAAGTCAAGCAACAGACAGAGAGAAGTATGCAGTGACGGCAACAAACAAGATCTGAATCTCAGGCTCCCTATCACCAACTTCACAATGCATTTTGTTCTGAATGAATCTTTGCCATTCTGTTCAGCTGTATTGGGGTTCACCCGGAGACAGCACAACTCACACAGCAGGTCAAACTGTGGTGGGTGATCAGACAGTCACTAAGATTTGGGAGGTTTTATGTGAAGAAATACTATTTTTCTAACATTTAATTCGGTAATATTGCATTTTTGAGGCTATACATAGAGTTGAGTAGTTGTTTTTTATTTTTTTGTCTTTTTGAGTCATGGCCTTGTTTTGTAGCTCAGGCCAGACTTGAACTCATTTTGTAGCCCAGGCAGAGCTCAAACTTACAGCGATCCTCCTGCCTCAGCCTCCGAAGTGCTGGGATTACAGGGATGGACAACCACGTCTGGCTGAGTAATTTTCAAGTGACAAGAGAGTTGAGTGATCATTTTAGCATGTCTTTATTTTATAATTAAATACACCTGTCTCAGCCACAGCGAATGACACACACCCCAATCACTTAGGTATTTAGAGAGAGTCAAGACTGAAACACTCTGCTGGCAGTCACTTCACTTGCCATATCCTATTCTTTCCTCTATCTTTTTAAGTAAAATTTATTGTGAGTGTTGGCAATGTCTATATGGAATTCCAAGAAGAATAATAAAATGGCCTCCGACTTAAGAAACTGAGCATTACCGATGTGTAGGGAGCCCCTTCCTCCCTTTACCTCAGCCCCTTGGGCAACAGTTTTCTGAATTTCATATTAATCATTCTCTTGTTTTTCTCTATTGCAAGCTACTTCACTTGATTTTCAGAATTTCTTTTATTATAAGAGCTAAATGCACAGATGTTCCCTGAAGCACAATGGATATTTTATAGCTCTAATATAAGATCAGAATTTTAAAGTCATAAAAATAGCCAATTAGGCTTCCAGATCAATCTTGCACTTGCTCCCCATTAGTTACCCACAAACTCTGCTTGGTCCTGAGATGACATCACCAATTCTGACCATTAAGAGCTTGCTTTTTGGCATTTTCACATCCTTTGATAACGTAAATTTACAAGAGTAATGAGCTCCTTTGGGGAATTTTTGTTTCTCAAAACCTATTGCATTATTTCGCATCCTACACATTTTACAGTACTATTGTTTCAAAACCAGAAAACAATAACAATGAAACTCATTCCAAGCATTAATACTGCTCACAGGGCCAAATAAAAACATTTGTACTCAAGCACTGTCAGTTTTAATTTCTATTCCCAGATGAAGACAAAATGTGATTGCTACCATGGCAACACGTTGTCTGGAGCATCAGATAGGTATTACTCGCACACAATCTCGCTCACAAATTCTCTTTGTAAGTGTTAGGAGAGGTGTGCTCTTCTCCTGGAACTCACTAAATTAAAAAAGGTTGGAGAAAACCTAATTAATATTTTCAGAAGTGCTTTTTTGGGTTCTGATCATATCAGATTACTGCTTCGTCTATATTTTTTCCTGTGTTCATGTAGTGTGGGCACAGCACATGGATGTCCCAACCAGTGGCATGTCACAGGGACACACAAGCAACATCAGGGCATGCTGGCACAATCAACTTTCAGTGCCTCAGAGCTTTCTCCTGACTTTTCAGGTGGTTGAGGATTTTCTTCTTCCCTCATTTCCTTTCTTCTCCTTTTATTTTCTTTCTTTTTTCTTTTCCTCTTTCTTCTCTCTCCCCTTTCTTAAGAAAACAGTAATAATGTGCTCCTCATACCTTTCCCAAGTTCATTTGCTTGTGAGGTTGATACCTTAGCCTACAAATGGTCTGTATCTTTGTCGTTCCGAAGGACACTTCAGAATGGTGTTTGATAAGGGGAAACCTCCTGAGTACTTGCTATATACCCCACCCAGTACAGGGGATCTGCCTTTCACCTTGTTCCAGCACATGTCCTTAGATGAATGCCCTGTGAAGTATGGCACACTTTCTGCTCCCCCAATGAAGAGACTCACATGGAGAAGCAGAGGGATGTCAAAGTTATAAAGTAGTGGAACCAAGACTTCCAACAAGGTCTCTTCTGACTCAGAACTTGTTCTCCATTGCACAACTGGAAGTGGCAACCTGTGTATTTCTTTCTTTCTCCAGGAGGGGTGACTGAGTACCACTGTGGTTAGGCATTATAGTTTGTATGTTTTGTACTGTAGTATGAGAATTGGTGTGTACCTCTTATCCTAAGTATATATCTCTCCCTCATCCCTCTCTATCTCTGACTCTGACTCTGACTCTGACTCTGACTCTGACTCTGACTCTGACTCTGACTCTGACTCTGACTCTGACTCTCTCTGTCTCTGCCTCTTGGTCTCTCTCTCTCTCTCTCTCTCTCTCTCTCTTTGCATGTAGTGTACAGGGTGAAGAGATGAAGTGAAAAGAAATATAATCACCTTTGGTGATCTACTTATTGTATTAATGCTATACACTCAGCCCATGCTTCCTCCAAACAATACAAAGCTATGGTCACCAGTTTTAAGAATTCTATATGTAGAAGACCACTTGGATGGTTCTTCTTGAGTGTAGAACAATTACCTCCACATTAGTTAAACCAGACCCTATCTCCATGTACTGATATGTACAGAGCTGGCTGTGCTATTTCCTTCTCCCTTCAACTGACTCTAAGCAATGTAAATAGGGCTAGCTGAGGTACTGACATTTAATCTTTGAAGCCAGTGGACAGTTCCCTGTTCCTTGCCTTGTGTCTCCCTATAAACTGTTGAGCACAGAGAGATGGCAGAGCCACAAAGCTCCAGGAATGTCAACTGAGTTCGAGCCTCAAGATGAGAGGCTACAACTTCCCAGGGCACAAAAGTTTACCTATCAGAAACTGAAGCAACAGCCTTCTAAACATTAAAGGCTACCTCAATTGAGTTATGCAGATTGGTCTTTCTGATTACCCTTCTATCTGCATACTGCAGAGGTGCTTTCTGGCCACCTGGCTAGCTCAGCTCACATAACTCACACCATTTCACCACCACCTACCATCACTCATCCTCCCTTCTTCATGAATTAATAAATTCTGGGTGAGGCCCTTGGTCGAGGCCTTTGTCCTGTGAATCCTCACCTGGATCAGACTCAGAACCCCTTGGCTGCCAGTAACTATGAATATGTCTTAGTATCTTTATTCTTGCTGTGGATTGTACTGGAGGTGGTACATTAGAATTAACTCTCTGGGATTCCAGTAACACCTCAGTGGGATTACAAATATAAACTTTCTGGACTGGGAGGAGGTTGGAAAAAGGGATTACATTACTTAGATTACAATACCTATAGTATCCCAGGACTATAGAAATTATCTCAATGCTAATGAGCTGAAAAGAAAGAGATTAGTTTCCATGTCTAATGGAGTGGAAGTGATGTTTAAGAAACTTTAAAGAAAATGCAGGGTTTTTTTCATAAATATATATCCTTTCAAAAAAAAATCAAGGCTAAAAGTACTTTGTGCTATAAATATAGGTCAGTGACCATGTGCCATAAATCCTGCAGGGCAATCTCCAAGGAAAGGAAAAGATCACAACAAATGTGGTTGTTGGTCCAGGAGGTCAGAGAGAGGCCTCAAAAGCTGTGAGTTAATATTTAACTTCAAGCTAGGTAAAAGGGGTGTAAATTGATCTACAAGCATTTAAGAGAGTAATAGAGTGTAAATGAGGAGGCTCATTTCTTATTAAATTTAGAAACATGCTGAGGGCACTCTTCCACTGCTGCATTTGAGGCCAGAGAGAAAGAGGAGAGAAGACAGAGAGGGATGCAGCTCCTTCCATGCACCAGAGAGAACTTTTACATATTTTGGGGGTGAATTTGCCTTGTTTTTTCATTTAAAAAAATTGTGTCAAAATAAATGTCACATAAAATTTCGTGTCTTAACCATTACGACTGTTGTGTTCAATAGTTTTAGTACAGCCACAATTTCGTGCAATCATCATCATCAACATCCATCTCCAGAACACTTCTTATCTTGCAAAATCAAAATTCTGTACCCATCAAATGACAGTGTCCTGTGCCTCCTCTCCCCAGATCTTGGAAAGCGCTTTTCTACTTTTTGCCTTTATGAATTTTAGTACTCTAGGTACCTCATCTGAATGGAATCATACTGTCTTTGTCTTTTCTGAGGCTAGTATATTTTATCTAACATAATGTCCTTGAAATTTACCCACATTGTAACATATGGCAGAATTTCTTTCTTGCCCTGTCCCCCTTTTTTTGGGTGTGTGTGGTACTGGAAATTGAACCAGAGGCATCCTACCACTGGCTACTGAGCTACATCCTCAGTGACTTTTTGTTTGTTTAGTGGTGCTAGGTATTGAATCCAGAGATTTTGCACTGAGCTACATTCTCAGGCCTTTTACAATATAGCTACAGTATGTATGAAGATGTTGCCATTCAGGTGGAATCAACTTCTTTGGGTGTTCCTTGTCCTCTGGGGCTCAGTCAACAATACTCCAGTGACTGGAAATGTGAAATTCTGAAAGACATTGGGATCAAGGTTCCTCAACCTGACTCCTGTGCTGTAATTTTTTTCCCTGTGGAGGTTAACAAACTTGTTAACAGTTTTTTTCACTTATCAATCTAACTATTGACAGTTGATTTCAGAGGAAGAGGGAAGCCTTTCTTCTGACCCTTATGCTACCCAGGATAGGACAGCCTTTGATCTTACTCAGTCATGCACTGCTTCTCTTTCCTAGGCTTTCCTACCCCCTTCAAGGGTAAATGCTCCCAGTCATCTTCATTTTTCTATGTCCAACTCATGCCTTCTATAGTTAGGTGGTCAATGAATGCTTATTGAGTAAATGATTGTGATAATGATTAAAGATTTCTTTCATGTCCTGATTAAGATAATGTGGCCTGCCATTGTGAGATATGCTGCTGGACTTCAAGAACAAAGTAGTTTTCAGGACCTTTGTACTTCAAGATCCAGTTGAACCCTTGTGCTTCCTGTGTTAGTGGTGGTACAGCACTTGGTCTGTGCAGGAGGATTTACACTTCTCTGAGCTTGACCTGTTCTCATGAGATGTCCCTTCCAAGCAATTCTGCATTTGAAATCACTTCACTTCTGTAAGGTCTACCACTCTCACGTCTATGAAATTCCCTGGCCTCTATTAATTTGAAATGAATATCTCTTTGTGTTCAGAAAACAGTAAGTATGTGAAATTCACTCCAAATAGTATTTTTTTAAACAGTTTCACTTTTCTAACTTGATTTTTTAAAGCCTATGAAGTAATATTTTACATTAATTTATTCAGTTATTTATTTCAAAGATCTTCATTAAAAATATTTGTTTTCTATTTACATCCTAGGAATGTTTCAGATTACTTTAACTTTGAGTTTTACCTCAATGTCTTAGTTAACAAAAATCTGGAAGTGTCAGCCTTCTTTGAACCTTCTTGCTAATAATTTGGATTTAGAATGTCTATTAAAGATCCAGGTGTCAAAGACTTGGTCATCAGATTGGTGCTACTGGGAGGTGAATGAAACTTTAGGAGGCAGCACCTAGCGGGAGATCTTTGGTTATTGGTGGTGCATTCTCAAAGGAGACAATGGCACTTAATTCTTTCCTCTTCCCTTTCATTTCCAGCTGCCGTGAGGTGAACAGGCTATCCCTGCCCTGTGCTCCTGCCAGGAGACACTGCCTTGTCACAGGTGCAAAGCAACAGGGCCTATAAAGAAGCACTATAACTCCAACATTTTGAGCCAAAATAAACATTTCTTTGTTTTAAGTTGATTATCTCATATATTTTGTAATAGTAATGAAAACCTGTCTAACATATCCACTCACTGGAAAGTCACATTTTCCCACCCTATATAGAGAACTTCATTTGCACCTGAAATGAACAGATACTTTTCAGACGAAGTAAAAACAAACATATGAAAAAATGTTCAACATCACTGTTTATTTGAAAAGTGAAAATTAAAGCAACACTGAGATTTCACCTCACTCCAGAAAGAATGGCCATCATCAAGAAATCAACCAGTAACAAATGCTGGCAAGACTGTGAGGAAAAAGGAACCCTTCTCCATTGTTGGTGGGAATGTAAACTGGTACAACCAGTATGGAAATCACTATGGAATTCCTTAAAAAACTACAATTAGAGGTTCTGTTTGACTGAGCTATCCTTCTTCTAGGTATCTTCCTGAAAGAGTTAAAAGCATAATACTACAGCAGTATATGCACACCCATGTTTATAGCAGTATAATTTGTAATAGTTAACTGTTGCAAACAGTCCATATTCCAATCAATGGATGAATGGATAAAGAAAATGTAGTTTTTAAATACAATGGAGTACTATTCTGTCATATAGAAAGATAAACTTGAGACATTTTTAGGTAAATGGATGTATGTTGAAAAGTTAATTTTAAATGAAATAAATTGAACACACATTTTTCAATGTCATGTTCTTTCTCTTGTGTGAGAAACTCAAGGACCAAAATGGAAGATAGATATTGGAAAGTAGAAAGAAAATGTTCAAAAGGGAAGCAGAGTAAGGGAGAGGATAGGGGAAAGTGAAGGAAGGGAATAGGGATAAAAAAATACAAATAAAAAAGAATGGAAGAAAAACAACAGAAACAAAGTTTTGTAAATGGAGAGGAGAAGTATTGAAGGAAAGGGAGGGGAACGGGAAACA
>RJWT010005579.1:0-30704 GCA_004365215.1 Cuniculus paca | reverse complement strand
AACTCACAATGATCTACCTGTCTCAGCCTCCCAAGTGCTGGGATTACAGGCGTGAGCCACCACGCCCGGCTGGTTCTGGAATGTTTTATTCATTTTTAAAGTGTCACTCTGAATAATCTAAAAATTAAAAACTAGGTATTAGGAAGGACTTTCAGTTCTTCATGTGATGGTGTGGTCAATGAAATATCCATTAATATGCAAGTGAAAAAATATGTAAGTGGGCATCTTAGTAACATTTTTGGCATTTCTGTGCTGTTCTCAATTTATCTAATATACTTCACCTAAAGAAAGCCTGTAATATGTGGAAAAAAGAAATTACTGTATTAATGGTAACTCAGAAAGGGAAATAAGCTGGGATAAATCTAAGAACTAGTCAACAATTAACAAGAAATGGAAACAAAGCCTTTTAAAAATAATAATATAAGTAAATGGAAAAATGTAAACTGCCTCTAAAAGGCAACCCTGCAGGGGGACTGGGTATGAGGAACCCCCCTGACTCCGAGCTAGTAGATCAACACGACATGAACACAAGTAGGCCAGGGAAGACCAAATAAATGCCTTGTTAATATAACCTAGTAAGGTAAATCAAGGAATCTGTAGTCCCTCATCTTATATTTGCTTTCCCAGAGAGAAACTGAACACCTTTCCCTGCTTACTGGAAGCAGTATAACTAGCTCCACTGGCACTGTCTGCAGCCATTCACCTATGTATTTTCAAAGTGCCAAATTTTATTAAGCAAACTATTCATAAAATTCTCTTACCTGTGATCCTAAGGATCACGTTAGAGGACAGTATCAAAAGGACGAGATACCTAGAAAGGGAAGATACCTAGGAAAGGAAGAGCTGGGTCGAATGGAATTTCTAGTTTAAGCTTCTTGAGCTGATTTCCATAGTGGTAGTACTAGTTACCATTCCCACCAACAATGTAGAAAAAAGACAGACTTCATTCTGAATTATTATTATTATCCATCACTTGGGAGCCTCAAAATCATTCATAAGCACTTGTTGGTAGCTTGTGCTTTTGAGAGGAGGGGTTGCCTAGCTTTAAATATATGAACCATTATTCTAAATAGTTTTCCTGTTTCTTACTGATTAAACCTTCAAAATAACTCCACAAAGTAGGCATTATTATCCAATTCTTTTTTTGTTGTTTTAATCCACATTCTTTAGTTTAGATGTTGGACTGCGCACAAAGAAAGGTTAGGTAATCTCCCAAGACCACACAGCTAGATATACAGCCATCACCAGGTGTGGTGGTGCACCCCTGTAATTCCAGCACTAGGAGGCTGAGGCAGGAGAACTGCCACAATTTCAAGGCCAGCCTGGGCTACATAGGTAGTTCAAGACCACCCTTAACTACATAGTGAACCCTGTCTCAAAAAAACAAAAAGAAAAAACAAAATCCACTAGAAATACCAGCTGTGTCAATTTACATACTCATCAGCAAAGTTTGAGAGGATTTGTTCTAACATACCTGGAAAAGAGATTTTTTCTAATTTGATACGCAAAAATGACACGTCAGTGAAGTTTTAAATTACATTTTTCTTTAGCGTGAAATTGTGCCTTCTAATATATATTTAAGAGCTATTTGGTACCCTTTTAGTAACTTAAAATCATGAGCTTTATGAATACATCATCTCTAGCTAGGATTAGATTATGAGGACAATAATTGTGTCTTATTAAGATCCCTGCAGCCTAGCACAGGGCCTGGTGTACCTTAATGTCTAATAAAATGTTTGCTGGAAAAAAGAAAAAGCTGTTCTCTTTGAAGTGATAGTGCAACAGCACCACCAAGGGGAGGTTTTATTGAAGAACCCCCTATCAAATTTCCTCCAGCAAGATCATCAAGCCGCTGCTGAATACACAATCAAATCTGAGATGGTGAGAATGCTGTACAAATGTCATTTCCAAGCAAACTTTGAGCTCCTCTCTCCAAACTTAATGCCGTCCCTCAGTCTCTCTTGCACAGAATCTCTGCAGATGCCACTGTGAGAGGGCAAAAGTTTCCTGTTAGTCACATGTCATGGGAAAGCACCCTGTATTTTCTCAGACCAAGATGAGACCTCAATGGGCAGCAAAACAGCCACATGAGCATTCATAGCCCAGGAACTTCGTGTGACTCTGCTTTACTACCTTGGCTATAAAGACACTTCTACTGCAGAGTGGGCATGGCCTTCTCAACAAAAGAAACTGAACATAGGAAAAAGTCAGGGGAAAAAATCTCAAATGTAAATTACACAAAACAAAGAAAAATGTAAAGAATAGTATCTGAATGGATTCAGTTTAATTTTCTATTTTGAAAAGAAGTCCAGATGTTTATCTTAAATCCAGAATTTATGAATGAAAGCAATAATTCATTTTCTCAGCTATACTAATAATTTATGACACTGAATTTAACAGCATCATCAGCAGCTAGTATCCAAAGAGGGACACAAAGGAATACTACTCCCAGCATTTGTGCACTTCTGTGGTCTTCCTCTCCTTTGGAATCTGGACTGCTACTACGACCTGTTTTTGATCAGTAAAATATGGCAGCAGTAATGTCTTCAGAGAACTGAGCTAGGTTTTAAGAAATTGTACAGTTTCTGCACTCTTGGATAGTCCCTATTAAGAACCTGGCTGCACTGCTGGGAGAAGATCAAGCATCATGGTAAGGTCACACAGAGAACTGAAGTGTCCCAGTCAATGCCTCAACAGACCTCCCAGCTGACAACTCTGAGATGGCATCCGTCTAGCTGCCCATACTAGGTACCCAACCTAGCTGCTCTCTGACTTACCCAAACATGCAAGAGACTTTGAATGAGTATCATTCAGTCAACCAATTAACTCACAGCACTAGGGATATCATTACGAACTGTTATTTTAAGTCACAAGGTTTTGAAATAGTTTTTTATGAAGCAATAGACAATCAATACATTTATTTTATAGCCACACCCAGGCAAGGTTAGCAATAAAGTTACAAACAATTTAGTACTGTTACACTGCCAACTTATGACATTTTAGATTAGAGACCTTGAGCTCCTACAGAGAATAAATATGACTTATATATTCTATATACCTCCTTCTCTTCCAACCCCTGGTAACTATATTCTCAATAAATATTTATTAAATGAAATCATGAATAATACAAACATCGCTAAGTATTGATTATATTGATGGAAGGAAGAACATAATTAATTCAGAAATAGTAGATATTTTAAAATATACTCAGTGAACTTTGTAACACAGACATGCTCATAGTCATTCTGCCTATCTCATCCCCTAAAAGGGCATTAGAGTAGCAGCTCCTAAACTCTGTCAAAGAGCCCCTTGAGGCTCCTAGAAAATTACTATGGACCCAAAAAATTTTACATATAGATCACACCGACACACTTTAAGGAAAATCTAAAATTTTTATTAGTCCATTTATATATTACAATGAACACATTACATGTTAACATAATAGTACAATTCATGAAAAATTATTCTTTGGTCATTTGGAAAACAATGCTTAACTAAATTCATTCGGCACATGTTCCAAACACTGACACATTTTATTGTACAGTATTTTCAAAAACCCCCATTTATTAACATAATTTATCTTATCACAAAAGTCTTAAAATTATTGGGAAGTAAACTCATGGTGCTAGGTCCAAGTTGTTCAGAATTCTAATTTTTGTTTAAAAGTTCTAATTTTATCATTGGCAACCAACACTGGCAGCTGTTTTCTTTAAAATGACAAGCTCATTTTATTAATTTTCAAGAAAATCTCCACCACATCTAAATAACTACAGACTGCCACAAATGCTTTTCAGGTAAAAATGGCATTTCATCAAACAAGTGGCTAGTTCAGCCCATGTCTTTAATCACACACGTATTTTTCTTGAAGATAATCACTACGGTTTAGAATGCAGAATTGCTTAATGTGAACCTCTAGTTTTGAAAAACAAAATATTAAAAATCCATGCACTTAAGGGTCAACATTTATTACAACTAATATTTTTACCATTTCAAGGATATTTTTAATTGAAGACAAACTCTTTTTCATGCCAAGTGATTACAGAGAATACAGTGAGTGCTAGTACAGTGGGATGTCACCTGATTTACACTAAAATCTCAATAGTTTTACCTCAATTGTGCTTCTGTGTGGTACAACTGTTAGTACAGTGTAAGTGGCAAATGTTGTGTTATTGTGGTGGATTGACAACTGGTGGTCAACTTCTAATACCAGCTGAACTGAATCTGCATGGTGTGGACTGTGGATGGCCCACCAGAGGATTGTTGCCAACATAAAAAGGAGAACTGGAGAGAAAGTAGTAGTGTTGTTGGTTCTCTTGAAGGAGTTTGTTGAGCTTCTTTCCTGATACGAACTTAGCTATTCTCATTGTCAGAGGAGCTTGGGACCTTGTTGTCGCTGAGAATGACTGCGGTTCACCTTGGAGAAGCTCTGGTCCTTACTTTGAGCATCGCTTCCTGGCTCCAATGCAGAACCCCCAGCCTACTGGTAAAGATCCTTCATCCTGCTGGCACATACTTTCTGGCTTCCATCACTGACCTATGGGCTTTCCCAGTACAGATCCATGAAACAGACTTACATGAGACATTGTCATGGGCTCTAGTCTTCAGCTGGACTCTGCAGGATGTTGCTGTGGAATTTGGGCCCTCGGATTTTTGGGGGTCTTTAGTGTGTGGACAGATTTCCTGCACTTTTCATGCTTGAATCTTTGGGTGACTATTATAAAATAATTATGTAAATTATGTGCCCTGTATTAAATTGTTTTCCTTGCAAACCCTGACTACAACAATAATAAAAAGTTTAAACTCCATGGACTCTCTGTGGCCTGTAGATTCTATTTTGAAAACCACTGTATTGAGGTGATACAGACTACAGACATCCCACTCATTCCAAACTTAGAATCTGGGGCTGGGGATTTAGCTCAGCAGCATAAGCACCTGCCTGGCAAGTGCGAGGTCATGAGTTTGATCCCTGGTACCAAAAACAAACAAACAAACAAACGAGACTCTGAATATGAGGGAGAAAACATCTACCCTTCTTAGTATTTATCAATGTCATGTCTACCAGCAACACTTTTAGGCTAGCGACAGGCCTGATTTCCAGTTTCAGCTCCATCACACTATGAGCTACTTGACCCTGAATACATTTCACAGTCTCTCTGGGTCTCAGTTTCCTCATGCATAAAACAAAAAGTTTGTACCTCACAGAGTAAAACAGTCAAAACTGAATAACACAATATCTATGAATAACATTATGAGTGGCACAGAGTAAGCTTTGAGCTGAACTGGATTCTAAATCAATAAGGATTTTGGTTAACAACCATTCTTATTAGAATGATGGCAATAATGCTGATTTTCTTCTCTACCATTTCCAGAGGTATCAAATCATAAATAGGTGTTCATGAAAACTTACACCTTTTTATATAAATGTAATTTTGATAAATGAAATTATGTAATGAATTGCTTCAAAATGATCCACAGTAGGGAGAAACGATGGAACTATAAGCAAAATAAAGTTAGCCACAACGTACATTTTTTGAAGTTAGAGGGACCTTAAAAGATTTGTTATGTAAGCCAGATGTGGTGGTACAGTCTAGGAATCTAAGGCAGGAGGATGGCAAGCTGGGCCCCAGAATGGCCAACTTAGTGAGACTTTGTATCAAAATGAAAAATAATAATAAAGGACTAAGGATGTAGCTCAGTGTGAAGGACCTGAACTCAATCCCCAGTACCACAAATAAAAGAAGTAACTCTCTTTAAATGTGTCTTGGGATTTGCACTTATTTGAAAGAGTTCTACATGATTATGCACAGACTCTAGTAAATTTAATATTGTGCAAGTTTGCCAACAGCTAATCAGTCACTTTCCCTGTTGGTACTTATCTGTTTCCCCACCACCGAAATCCATACTACACGCTCCCTACCAAGAGAGTCTGCTGCAGAGATGAGCCCATTCGAGATCACTTTCATCTGCTATCACTCCACCCTTCCCATCCTACTCTAGGGAAGAACTGTGATCCAATGAGAATTAATCAAGCTAAATTTTAAGGCAATATCAGAATTTCAATTATCTGACAAAAATGATACAAACTTAGAAGGTTTTGAGTAAGAAAAATTAAAATTGGTTGAAGGTCAGTTTAGCAGATAATCTCTGTATGACTTTGTATTTTAAATCATATTTTGTTTCTTTTTATCACCTTCAAGTTAGATGAAACTACTTAGGAAACTGAAAGGGAACCATTTTTACATAACAAATTATACTTGAGTTTTTAAAGGAACTTTAGGGAAGGACTGGAAATAAGTTAGAGACAAGAGCTGACTGCTCATTTTTCAAGCTACAATAGCAGCATCACCTCACTAGTGAGGATCCAGCAACACTCAGGCAACAGTCTGCCTTCTGTGGCATCACTTTCATCAGAGCACTGCAGTGTGCTACTCTGCTGCAGCTGCTAGAGGCAAGGCTCTGTGAAGGTTGTACAGTGCATGGGTTCACGAGTCTGCTTGGCAATGTCTGAAGCATGGCAGACGTATAGAAAAGATCTGATGATTAAATGATGTCTTAATACCTACTCATGTGAAACAGAAATTATAGCTGCTGTAAAATATTCCCTGAAGAAAACATTACTGTAGTTTCTTTAAGGGCACATTTAGAATCTCAGTGATATCTTTAAGATGGAATGATTCTAAATGGGAAATTTGTAACGTGATGCACTCTGACTAGCTGAGGTACTTAAGGATGATTATGCTATGACGTATCATCACAAGCAGATGATATACTAAAGTAGCATGATTATTACTACATCACAGTAAGTTATAACAGAGTTGCATACATTTCTGAATTTCCAGGGCAAAAAATTTCATGAAAGTTTATTAAATAGGTGCACTTCCAGGAAGATGGTGGAGCAGTGAGCAGCAGAGGAAGAGCCTCTGCAATATCTTATGTCCAGAAACTGGAATATAGCAACTGGAGAAACAGGAAGAGGAGAAAACTGGGTCCCCAGCATCCTGGAAGGACCAGAAGCTAGAATTGAAGCACACGGGAAGAGCAAAGAAAGAGACTTCAATGAAGAAGGAGGTGACAGGCAGCACTTTCTCCCTGAGCCCAGACTCAGTGTGGCAGAGGCAGATGCACACTGACCACTGGCAACCCCAAAGGGCTACATGAAGAAATGCACCAGTGGAAAGGGGCAGTGGAAAAAGCAGACTGTAGTGGCTGGTGAGTTGTTCGGGTTCAGATGTCCCCTAGGAGAGGGAAATTTGCTGGTAGCTACCTTGGAGAGGGGCCAACTGAGTTTAGAACTCAGAACAGCTGTGAGCTCCATCTAGTGGCTCCCAGTGACAGGGTCAAGGTACCAAACTCAAGCACGCAGGAGACACATGGACTGTTGGAGGCTGTACAAATCTGGTTCCAGTCTCACAGCCAGAAACCACCCTGAACATTAGTGGAACTAAAGGTGAAGAGTTCCTAGGATTATCCACTACCCTGCCATAAACTATGTCTGGCTTGCTGGGATTAATCAGCTTGGATCTGGACTCTGCCCACATTGTCTACCAGTGACAGCAGAGATGCCTTGAAATGAACAATTTTTTTCTTCTTTTTTCCCCCCATTCTTTTCTTGGTTTTTCATTAGTTTGTTTTTGTTGTCTCTTCATCTTTTTGTTTGGTTTTGTTTTGCTTGATTTTTTTCCTCAATTACTCTTGTTTTTATATAAGTGTGAATATGGTTTCTATTTTTGTTGTTCTGTTTTGTTGTTTTTACTTTTTCTTCTTTTTCTCCTGTCTTCACCAATTTCCCAAACTTTGCATGATACTCTTTTGTCCTCCAGCCTTGCTTATAATTTCCTTCTTTTCTATTTCTGTTTTTCCCCTTAACCATTTTTAAATTTTCTAACTTATTTACCTATTTACTGCATACAATCTTCTGGTTCATTTTAGATTGTGTCATATAACCACAAAATCTAGTTCACACTGTTAAAGGTAGCAGATTAATAGTCTTTCATTTTGTAAGTTGTTTTTGACGTTATTACTATTGCTGATTGTACCACTTTAGCCAAGGTGGTGTAATTGTTCTAATCAGTTGTTCTTCCTGGTATATAAAGACTGAGATTCTGAAAGGATACTAACATTTTGTAAACAAGGATATTGAGTGACATTAAATAAACAAATGTTAAATGCTCAGAAAATTCTTAATATTCAGGATAAGGACTTATAGAGCTACATTTTTAGAGCTACTTTTTCCTGTCTATTCCCTTAGATCTTCTCAGGAATCATTCTGTCTTCCTCTATTTGTCCCATATCTGGTACCTATGATTTAGTATGTATTTACACTGGGCAGATCAGTCATTTTGATCTCTTCATCTTTCAGTTTACTTTCATTTCTCCTGTGAACACATATGATGTCTTTAAAAAGATACATTTTACGATGGTCACAAAATATGTGCAATATATCAGAAAAAGCCTTTATTAAATCATTTAGTTTCTCTTACCTGGTTTTGGCATTCTATAAAATATCAGGTATCACTTTTAGGTAAAAGAGAGACAGCATGTGCACAAGAAAGCCTCTTTTCTCTCTTGTTTTGGAACTAATATCAGGCCAGGACCTGGATGACTTCATTTCTATTTCTGCTTCACCTGCTTGTGTTTACTTGCAAACATTCACTTCCTTGCCCTAGTCGCATAAACTCTCAATTTCAATACTGCCATATGTCAAACATGTAAGCTTTCATTGATGATTTTTAAAGATCCTTCCAAACCTGCAATTCTATAGTGCCACAAAATTTTACCAAATCTAATAGCTATAATATTTTAGCAAAAATATTCCAGATCTGTCAAAGCCACTCAGACCAAGGCTTAGGGTTGTGTTAGGGCTATCAGAACAACCTAAATTAGAAATTCATTATGACACATGTGCAAAGCAGAGACTAACTGAAGCCACTCATTACTTTCGGTCTTTCCTATTTCTTTGTATCTTAAAAGCAGACATACACAGGGGCTTGTACTCTGGACTATCTTTTCACAGCTGTTTATAGACTTGGAAGATAATGTCTCCTGTAGCAGAGGACAGCTTGCTATCAAGCATATCTAAAGATGTCTCCCTCTAAAGTACAGGTTAGACAGGTTTGCTTGAAGCTATTATAAAAGAGTATGGTTTCCTATGCATAGGGTTCTTCACTTGTAATGCAACCCATTACATTTGAAGATGTTACCTATCTCTTGTCATGGTGCCCTACGGTTATGGAAGGCACACAAGAAAATGATGATATTCTGTCTCCTACTACTGTTGTAATAATTTATAACACAATGTACAGTAAAAAGACAGTAATGAATTATTCTTTGTCTCTGGTGCAGGAGTACTAAGTCTCCTACCAGGATCTACAAAAGTGAGAAAGGCTAATTTGTTAGCTTAAAAGTAAAGTAGACATCTCAGATCTTCCACAGTAGTAGTCAAGAATGGAGGCCTAATATATGGCTAAGAGGACAAAGTGTAAGCAACACCCTTCCACAGACTCACCTCTACAATACGATATGACATTCTATAAACCTCTATGCGAATCCTTTTAATATTTAATTTCCCATATGGTAATTTTGTCCACAAAGGTCACACTTACAAGAAATCAAAATTTGGATAGATGCATGGCACACTTCTTTAAATACTGACATTCTAGAGATGCCAGTAATCTAAATTGAAATTAAATGACTTAGGAAATTTTTACATGTCCCACCAAGTTTGCCAGACACTGTTGTATGATACTAGCAACTTTCTGAATAGTTAGAAATCCTCCACTGGAACTTAAGTTTTCAACTTCAAGATATCTAAGTGCTTTCAGTGTAACTTCTTGAGAAAAGTCTAAACTGAAAAGGCAAACCATGAGGGATTTACCAAAAAAAAAAAAATCTAGCTGCCTTTAATGTAGCAATGGCTGTAGGAAACAGAGGAAGCCACCTTTTGAAGGCAAACACTCCCCCTTCCTTTCTTGGTTCATGCTCTGCCAAGACCAAACAAGAATCAGCAAAGGCTGCACTAAAGGGGAAACTGGAACCTGTTCGCTGCCCAGACGCTGGGTAAGAAAAAGCTAATTATGTCTTTAAAAATGAAATCATATGCATTTAAAAGAAATACTTATACCACAAGGCCACTGCTCATATCTACTGATCCAAAAGAAACACATTATTATTAAAAACTTCTATCTACATTCAGTGAGGCCTTCACTTGCTACCTCCTGGGAAATACAGACAATTTGATTATTGCTTGGACAGGGAATCAGAATCTAAGAATATTAAAAGAAACTAAGAAATTTGTAGGGATATGATCCAGATCTATTTTTAGATACAAATTATTTCAAAAAATATTATGACACTATAATAAAAGAGAACAGAGATGCAAAAGGCTTTATAAGCCATTATAATTCTCAGAACACACGAACTAGATATCATATCCCATTTTAGAGATGGAGAACAGAAGTTAAATAACTTACTAAGATTTTGAGACAGAGCTGAATTATTCATTATAACTCTCTGCGTCAGTTAATTCCCTACTTCCTAACTACAATGATAACAGATAATGAGATAGAAACTCCATTAGTTTAAAAAAATAAAATCACTGTAACACTTAATTTCTAGATATGTGTAACAAATGGTGTTAGCCTGAAATGAAAATGTAAGAAATCACAAATAAACTTCAACAGTGACAGGCATACAGTAAAAGCTCAGTAAGTATTTATGGAATTAAAATAAAATCTAATATCAAGGATTAGATGTAAAAAGAATGTTCTAGGCTAAATGATACAAGTCCTTGGCT
Source organism: Cuniculus paca (assembly GCA_004365215.1). NCBI lineage: Eukaryota > Metazoa > Chordata > Mammalia > Rodentia > Cuniculidae > Cuniculus > Cuniculus paca. The sequence continues at coordinate 19,912 of RJWT010005579.1, read as the reverse complement.
TCCTTTCACGTTTATTTTCTAGGACGATTTCCATACACCATGTATCATAATAGCTGAACATAACCATGTCTATCTCAAATAGCTGGTTAAAAAAAAAACACTTTTTAAGAGATTTCACTATCATCACTACTGTACTGAAAGGTAGCCAGATTAAGGAGTGGAGGGGAGCAAATGACATGATCAACAAGCGCACAGCTATCCTGGATTTCAGGACTCTCTCTGTTTCAGAAAACCCGAGAGTTTTGATTTATGGTTCCAGGCAGGTGACACTCTGCCAGCCTGGTTATAGCAGTGCTGTGGATGAACACGGGCTTTTGATCTATACAAACCAGGGTCAGCCACTCACTGGCTTACTAGCCACTCACTAGCATTTCTAACAGGCTCTCTCCTGCACGACATAGATGCTCTGGTTCACACTGGTTACTCAAATGAAGTCCTTAGACAAGGAGTATTGGGGGCACTTGGAAACTTGTCAGAAGTAGGTTCCCCCCCGTGTGACAAACAGAAACACCAATATTATCTGCTGACATGGATGACCAGAAATCTACCTTGAATTCTTTTAAAATTCAGTTACAGTTTATCCACTTACCTTTTCTTCTTTGTTATTAAAGATCAAACCTTCATTTCTTTCTCCTCCTTCCATTATACTAAATTGTGAATCCAACTCTTAAGCCCCTCCAGAATAAGACCCTAGTTCTTTCACATTTTTCATCTATAATCCTGCACAGGTCCACAACAAGCCAACCAAATGGGATTGGTGATTTTCTACCCATAAACCATCCTTGCTCACTACAACCTCTCTTGCTCTGTTTGGTAGCTGTGGTTGATGTTTTTCCCATCTGGCCAGTCTCTAGTCACTTTGTCTAATCTCTCAATGTGCTGTGTTCTTACCATCTCTGAATCAATTTCTTACCCCTATCACAGGAATTTTTATTTCGTTATATTGTTTCTCATACTGTGCTGTTCATAAGATCTTTGTATCTTACATACAGGATAGGATCTTTGCTTTATCCCTACTGTAGAACTGTAAGTTATTTGAAGGCAGAATCGTTATTACTGTTTCTGATATACCCTGTATTGCTTAAAATAGTTCTTTAGATGATGCTAAATAACAGTCCATAAAAATGAAGCAAAGCACTATTCATTATTGATAAACTTAATCTAAATAGTCTCAGATAACAGACTAAATTATGTTTCTTATTTCTTCAATATGATTGGTTTGTTTTCTATTTTGAGCATCAGATATAGAAAACTGGGCACAGTACTTTACTTGTTTTTCCAACACTTCCATTTAGAATTTTTTATTTAATCTTACTTAGTACATTTATTTATTTATTTATTTATTTATTTATTTATTTATTTCAGCACCGGGGATTGAACTCACGACCTCGTGCTTGCCAGGCAGGTGCTCAGGCCACTGAGCTATACCCCCAGCCCTTGTCTTTTTGAGACAGGGTCTCACTGTGCATTCAGGATGGCCTTGAGCTCACTTTATAGCCCAGGCTGGTCTTGAACTCCCAACAATCCTCCTGACTCAGCCTCCTGAGTGCTGGGATTACAGGCGTGAGCCACCACACCCAGCTCTTAGTACATTTTATTATAACTTAAATTCTGAACCAATCCATAGGGCATTCTCATACTGAGCAGGACTTATCAACTGAGGAAAAATTAATGTTATAATGAAATCTTCACGAAGTCATTGTAAAACTTCACATCCACACATAGAAAAAGACTACAAAGCAGCACAGAAATCATTATATCTATCAAGCTGAAATAAGCATAGTGACAAAGATTAGCTTTTGGAAACTAAAAGCTCTTCAGAATACCTAGGATACTCTGAATATGAAGAGACTGTTACTTTAAATCAGAAGTTCCTGTTAGTCAACTGGATAATCTTTCAAGTACAACCTATCCCACGAATCCAACAGACTACATAAAGATATTCTATTAGAATGGTAGTGAGTCAATGCAAAATATCCTCTACTGAAATTTGGCAATAAATAAAGAGTAGACAATACTTTTGAATAATTATTAAAAATGAACACAGAGCAATAAACACGTAACAGTTGGGTAGAATCTGAGATCAAAGTTTAAGTGATATGGGGCTGAGAATGGCACCAATGGCTAGAAACAAAAACTAATAATCAAAACTGCATTGGCCCCATGATGAACGTGATGAGTACATACTACAAAAATGTGCAAAAAAAATTGCATTGTCTAAAAGCAAGAGTTAAAGAATAAAATACGTCTTCACTAACTTAGCCAACAAATGTTCAACTTGCAATCTGCTAAGACAATACTGCGCATCCTACTAGAAGAAAAAGAAGTACCCACATGTTAAAGATCCTTTAAATAATATCATGTATGATTGGTTAATTGGCTTTCCAATCTTTAAAGATCATGCCTTTGACAAAAGGAAAGAAAAAGGGGCTCCTGATGCCAACAGCTGTGGCAGACAGAATAATGGTATCCCCAGAATGTCTACGTCCTAATCCTCCATATTTGTGAATGTTAGCTTACTTGACAAAAGGAACTTTGCAGTTGTGATTCTGCTAATGAACTTGAGATGAGGAGATTACCCTGGACTACTCAGGTGGGACCAAGGAAATTACAAGCATCCTCTCAGTGGAATGGGGAACCACAAGAGGAATCAGAGTGATTGGACACAAGAGAGACTCAACAACATACAGTTACTGACTTTGAAAATAAGGAAGGACCAAGAGTCAAGGAATGAGTGGCCTCTAACAGCAAGGAAGAAAAAACAGATTGTCCTCTGAGGAACCCAGACAGGAATGCAGCCCTGTTGACCTTTGATTTCAGCCTGGTAAAACCTATGCTGGAGTTCTGATCTACAGAATTGTAAGGTAACAAATTTATGTTGCTTTAAGTCACTAATTTGTGGCAATTTCCTATGGCAACAATTGAAAATTAATACAAGAGTAAATTGCTATGAAAAGAATTTCTAGGGCTGGGGTTGCAGCTCAGTGGAAAAGCACTTTCTAAGCATGTATAAGGCCTTGGGTTCAAACTACAGTGTCATGAAAAAAAAAAAAGAAAAATTTTTCTAAAATAAACACAACTCTCTATAGTGTGATGCTCTATAAAATACTCAGCAAATATTTTAAGATTTAGTTTTCATTACTAAGAAGAGCACCTGTTTCTGGTGTTTAAAAAAAAAAAAAAAGCCGGCCCTGGTGGCACACGCCTGTAACCCTAGCACTTGGGAGGCTGAGGCAGGACGATCGTTGCAAGTTTGAGATCAGTCTGGGCTACAAAGTAAGCTCAAGGCCAGTCTGAACAGCATAATGAGACACTGTCCAAAAAGACAAGGGCCGGGGATTTAGCTCAGTAGCCTAAGTGCCTGCCTGGCAAGCGTGAGGTCATGAGTTTGATCTCTGGTGCCAAAAAAAAAAAGACCTACACCTACATAAAAGAATTAAAATAAATGGAACATGGTGGCACATGTTTGTAATCCCAGTACTTTGGAGCCTGAGAGATGAGCATAGAAGTTTAAACCCAGCCTGAGCAATGTACAAGTAAGATCCTGTCTTTAAAAAAGGGAGGAGTGAGAATGTAGCTCAGTGTGAAGGTTCTGGGTTCAGTCCCCAGTGTCACCTTAAATAAATACAGATGATTAACTTTGATTTAAAAACTGGTTTAGAAGACAAAGTAGAAGATATTTTCAACCAAACAGGAAGGAAATAAAAATAATTAAGAAGAAAAGTTTGGCACTTTTTGCATATATCATTGAAAAGGATTGATATGGTATCTTTCTCAATAGGTCAATCGGAAGGCAAAAATCAGTACTGTCTTTAAAGCTCGTAATTTACCTGATAATCCTCTGGGCGGCATACTGATGAAGAGAACGAAACTGTGCCGACATATTTGCTAAAGCTGCCAAACAATTTGTGTGAAGGTACTTGTCCTGTTAGAAAACAGCAAGTTTGAAACACACATCAATTCTTTTCTGTATTTTAAACAAGGTAAACTGATGAAAAGTCAATTGTCACTGATTTATAGTTTGAGTCCATGTTTTGTCTCTAATTCCCAAATCTGTAAAGCACAGATTTGAAGTAATGAATGACATAAAACATGATAATGCTCTTGATGATCTTCATCATTCTCACCATGGTGAATACTGAAATAGTTTGCTGCAGGATATTAATATTGAATTACAGTGTGCTACTGCAGACCTAGTGGTTACATATAGTATAGCATGCACATGATAATTTGGGGGGGGGGGCGGTACTGGGAATTGAACTCGCAACCTTGTGCTCCTCAAGCAGGCACTTGTGCTGCTGAGCTAAATTCTCTGCCTAATAATTACCTTTTTTAAAATGCAAAAATTCTCTACCCTAAAACATATTTAGGCTGGGTGTGGACGCACACACCTGTAATCCCAGCACTTAGAAGGCTGAGGCAGGAGGATTTCTGTCAGTTTGAGGCTAGCCTGTACTATACAGTGAATTTGAGGCCCACCTAAACTAGTCTCTTTTGAAAACAAATAAACAAACAAACAACAAAAACATTTAGCTCCTAGGATATCAGATTAAAAAAATATGGACATTTACATTAACCCCATAAAATGAAAATATTGAAGCAAACTTGCCCATTTAGCTATGAATTCTGTTCATCATTTCCCCATTAGCAGAGCTGAAACTGCTCTCAGTGAATATAAATAGAACCCAATAAAGATTTTTCATTTACTTTTTCTTTTTCCTTCAGTGCTAGGCATGGAACTCAGGGCCTTGAAGCACTGAGCCATACCTCCTGTCCCTGCCTTCTTTTTACTGTTTAAAGCATTCTCTCTCTTCTACCTTTCTTTCTCATCTGAAAACATATGTTCTTGTGCTCACCACTTCTTATACTCTATTGCTGCTTTTAAAAGGCTAATCTGTGTGTTATCAACTCAGCAAAGATACATGACAAACTGGATCTAAATGTGTCACACTGCTTGTTTTCTATGTGATGTGTATGTCTCTGATCATCCAATCATTAAATATTCAAGAACCAGACATTACATTATCATCATGTAATATAGTGACTACGTGTTGATCTATATTCTCCCATCATTTTTCATGAGAATATTAGCACTCTAAAAACTTAGATTACTTTAAAAGATAGTTTTAATTGTATTTTTGCATAAAGATAAAAAAAAAACACAGCTATGGAATACTTACTCTCGTCCTTGTCATGTTGTATTGAATGGTTCTTATTACAACCAGAATCAGGAGACTCCCCAATGAAATTTCAGTTAAAACTCGTTCTGAATACCAAGTAATATTTTTTAATATCTGTAACAAGGAAGAAAAGTTTAAATAAAATGATTGACTTAAGGACAAAGGTATTACTCTATATCTATAATTTTTGATGAGCCATGACTTTGTTCTAAAGATAAATTAAACCGTAAATGAAAACCAATTGTGAGGTTTTCAGTCCTGGTAAGCAAACTATGGAGGGAGGTATCATATAGACAGACACAATCAAATGGAGCTCAGCAAGTTGAAAGTGAAAATAAGGAAAGCGTTATGGGCAATGTGAGGTACTTTGCAGGGCTTCATTGGCAGTGCATGTATTAGAGGATATTGGAAAACTGTCTACGAGCCTTGTATTATACTTTGTAATAAACTATTTTGAAGATTGAAAAAAAGAAAATGTAGGTGCCTCTTTTTATGTATATGCGTCGTACTGGGGATTGAACTTAGGCCCTTCTCACCAAGATACATTCCCAAACCCTTTTTTATTTTTATTCTGAGGCAGGGTCTTGCTAGATGACTAGGCTAGGCTCAAACTTGGAATTTTTCTGCCTCAGCCTCCCAGAGTGCTGGTATTAAAGGTATGCACCACCATGATCAGCTGGTAAGTGTCTTTAAAAACACAGCTTTCCCAACAAAGAGCAGAAAACCTCTACATGGATGTGTAAGAAAGAGAGGCCAGGAGTGCAGTGAGCACAACTTCCAAGAGGAGACATGTGTGTCCTGCTAGGGCTGTACAGAGGAGGCAGCTTTGGAACACACTCTAGATCTCAGCAAGCAAGCACTCTATCAGGCTGGGACTCTTCCATAGTAGATCTGTAACATGGGTGTCAAGGAAAGAGGATGGACACAAACAAAAATTGGACATGAGAGAGGACCATAATAAATCTTATGGAGGGTTTAATCAAAGTAATGGTAATTTACCACTTCATGAATGGACCTATTGAAGCCATCATCTTCTGTAAGGATCAGCAATATTATAAGGGCCATATATACATGGTGTGAATTTCTTTCTTCAACATGATACAAAATCTCAAGAATTGGTAAAACCTAGGGAATAAAAATTATAGTGTAATATTTCAATATTTGATTGTAAAACCTTAAATTATTTTAAAACTTTACATTTTATTTTGTATCTTTTAATATCATAGTTAAATTTTCCTTTAGAGGGAAAAAAAAAAACATACAACCACCTTCTGACTATGTATTGCTAAACTTCCAAGAAAGAAAATTATTACAAACTATAGGATGGTCTCTAATGGTCTGTGCAACCTAAAGGCTGGATTTGTAGAGACCACTTAAGCTCCTGATTTAAAGTTTTTATAAAGTCAGGCTACCCTTCCCCAACCAAAAAATAGGAGAAAAGCCTAGCTACTCAGAAATTAAAGAGCATCTTAATTTATATGCTTAATGCCATTTGTATTTCAATGCTAATAAATAAAAATAAGCAAGTTCAATAAGCAATTCAAATAAGCAAACAATGAAGACTATTACTATCCAAGGTGCATTTTCTCAGCATGTATCCTGAGATTTACCCTTCAGCATATCTGTCAAGCTTTTCACTTTATGACCCTGCATACATACAGATGAATTTATTTTGAATCATTAGTTTGATACCTTCAATTTGTTCATTCAACTATAATTGAAATTAGACAATAATCTGTAATGAATAAATTATTTACATACACAAGTCTGGAAAGCACAATGCCATACACAGCCCATAAAAACAGCCAAATATTGGGAGACATACCTACTGTAGCAACCTGAGGTATTTTAGTTTCACGAGCAGTGTCTGAAACTTCCTCAAAATTATGAGGCACAGTTGCATGAATATATTACTTACTTCCAGGAGCTAAATGTACCACAGTTACCAAAATAATCTACTCTTTTTTCTTTGTACACGTCAGGCATCCTTGCCTTTGGAGGCTCCTCTGATATTATGCCAAATATACAACATTGTATTCACATTTCACATTACCTAGTTAGCATAGTAAATATTTTACAACCATTTAACTCAACAGATGTTACTCCTGATTGTGCAGTTTGTTCTATATATTTTACATAATATCATTTCTGGGTACAGTAATACCTATCTACCTACAATGTTCTCAAGATCTTGTACTGTAGTGGACATGATAAACAATAAAACATATATTCAAACATATAAATAATAATATACGTAATGAGTCTGATGGGACTAAATCAAAACAGCACTTGAATTTTTTCCTCTAAATATTTAATTGAGATATAATTTAAATACCACATCACCGATGCAATTTAAGACATTTGTGTAAGTACGAACTTTCTGCATAGAACCCCAATTGCATATGAAAATAACACCAAGAATCAACAAATGGGATCATATCAAATTAAAAAGCTTCTGCACAGCAAATGAAACAACGAACAGAGCAAAGGGACAACCTACAGAATGGGTAAGAATTTTGCCTGCTATACGTGGACAGAGGACTAATACGTAGAATACACGAAAAATTCAAAAAGCATTAGACCTCCCATGAAATAAAAGACCCAGTCAAAAACTGAACAACTGAAGTAAACAGACCCTTCTCATAAGTAGGAATCACCAACAACATACATGAAAAAAGTGTTCAACCTTTCTGGCAAAAAGAGAAATGCCAATGAAAATAACACTGAGATTCCATCTTTCTCCACAAAGAATGGCCATCATCAAGAAATCAAATACAGTACTAATAACAAATGCTGGCAAGGAGGTAAGGAAAAAGGAATCCCTTTACATTGTTGGTAGGAATGCAAACTGGTAGCACCACTATGGAAATCAGCCTGAAGACTGATTTCCCTGCTATTCCCCTTCTAGGTATCTTCCCAAAAGAGTTAAAGACATCATATTACAGTGATACATGCATACCTGTGTTTACAGCAGTGCGACTCCTAAGAGCTAAATCTTGAAAGCAGCCTATATATAAATGAATGGATAAAGAAAATATGTATTTATGCACAATAGAGTACTACTCTGCCATAAAGAAGGATAACCTTGAGTCATTTGTAGGAAAATGGATGCACATTTGAGACCATAATGTTGTGGGAAACAAATCAGACACTCAAGGTTAAGTACCACACGACTTTTCTTATATGAAAAGCCCAAAATATAAATAAAGAGCAAAATAAAAGATAATATATAACAGAGAAAGGCCAAGGATGTAGGTCAGCAGCACAGTGCAGAGGTAAATCTTTTGCAAAAGAGAAGGGGAACAAGAGATAGAGGGAAAGAGAAAAGAGGGGAAAAGGAAGAGCATAAAAAGATTAAGGTCATGCTAGGTGGTGCATACCTTTGATCCCAGCACCTGGGAGGTTGAGGTAGGAGGTCACCTGACTTTGAGGCCAGTCTGAACAACACAGGGAGACCTTGTCTAGATAAGATAGATAGATAGATAGATAGATAGATAGATAGATAGATAGATAGATGGAATTAAGATGTATTATGTGCATGTACCAACTCCACACAATGAATATAATCATTACATACTGCAAATATAATAAAACCAAAAATTTAAAATGATATTGCAATAATTGAAGAGATGAAGCAGCTTAAATCAAAAAGTGGCAATGAGGAAAAAGAACATTAATAGATCCCAAAGACACTAAGAAGTGCAAATCAAGAGGACCTAGCTGGATATGGAAGAAGAAAAGAGAGGGGTCAGAGCGTTTATTTCTGTCAGCAATATGGATGGTTCATCACTGGGATAGAGATTATAAGAGTTAAGAGAAGAAAGAGAAGGTCTTGGGGGAGATAAGGAGTCTAACTTTTATATGTTCAGAATAAAATGTCCATGAGGCTATCACAGGGAAATCTCTGGGGCAACTGAGAAGATGCTTTTAATCCAGACTGTAAAGAACTCAAAGATGCCCACATATAAATGACAACAGAGCAAGTTTTCAGTAGATGTGCTGTGGAAAAGGGCAGTGAAGAAGACAAAGATGAATAGAACTGTACATCGGAACACATTTGAAAGTCAAAGAAAACGAGACAGAGAACTAAGCATAGAGGTAGAAAAATATGCAGAGCACCAAGTCTGAAAGCCCAAGATATAGGTAGGTGTATGAATTCCTTATTCCACACCTCAAAATTCATAGGCTGCACCTCTAACATGCCAATGAGATGGAATTAAGAAACGAAGTCTTTTGAGAGGTGGTTGGGTAATGACAGTGGAGCCCTTACAATGAGATTATGACCCTTAAAAGAGATAAGAGACAGCCGGCCTCCTCTTCCTCTCAGATCCCTGTCGCATCAGGACACAGCAAGTAGATGGATACCTGCACACCAGGAAGCAGTTGCTCACCAGACACCGAGTTGGCCAGCACCTTTACCTTGAAATTCCCATCTTGTTTAAGCACCCAGTCTAGTATTTTTGTTATAGCAGCCAGAACTGACACAAGCGTAAAGCAGTTTAAACAGTAAAAGTGAACACTGTCAAATGCAGCAGTGTTCAAATGAAGTAGTGACAACACCTGTCTAGTGGACTCTATAACAGGTACTGCTGATGAGGAAACAGAAGTGGATCACAACCGGTTCAACAGTAAATGGTAAGTAAAGAAATAAGGGCAGAGAATGTTGCCCACATCTTTTAAGAAACTTGGCCATGAAAAGGACAAGAAAAAAAGAACAAATAAGATATTTGGCCTTTATGATTTTTACATAAAATCTGTACTCAGAAAATAAAGGACTATTAAATACCCAAAAGAGATATAAAAATTCTTAAATAATTTCATTTGTCATTAATGACAAATCAGACTTCGTGTCACTATACATACTAAACTTCTCAGTTCTGTGTATTTTTGTGAAGTTTTAATAAAAAAAAATCACAACAACATGAATTGCATATCTGCAATATATATACACACTCAAGGTCTGGTCCAAGGACACGAGATTGGTGGAGGGTTAAAGGAAACAGCAGCCCAGTCTCTGCTGGATTAACAGAAACAGAAATTGAAACAGTGATTAACCAAAAGAAAAAGAAAAAATATGACCAAGCGTGCAGTGCTGCAGTGGCTGTATAGTATCTGTCCATGGTGCCTCCCTTCATGGAGCCTGTGGTCACCCTGTGGCTATGACGGCTCATCACTGAGAGGTTAGACAAAGTGGATGCATGGGCCAAAAAGAGTTTTGCCACCAATCATGAAATTATGATAAACAGTAGATATGTAATTTTTCCTCCTTTCAGCTCATAAATGATAGACATATGACAGGGGCTGCTAGAAATCCATTCTTTCCATGGAAAAAGTGTACATGACAAGGAGACCAAGGTTGGGAGAAAACAGAGGCACAGATGGGGGACAGACCTTGGACAACATGATTTAACATGAAGTAACCATTACTGAAAACAAAAAATTCACAAATTTTTCATTTGTGCAAATACTGTAGATTCCTTTTTCCTTAAGATAAGCATAAATAAATTTGTTACTTACAACTAAAATATCGTGAGTATTTAAAATGTCTGAGCTACTTTCTTACATAAACAACTTTGCTTGTGACAACAAAACAAAAAGTTTATGTGTAAGAATTTTTTTCTAAAAACGGGCATCCTAGCCGGGAATGGTGGCACACACCTGTAATCCCAGCACTTGGGAGGTTGAGGCAGGAGGATCACTGTTGAGTTTGAGGCCAGCCTGGGCTACATAAGTGGGTTCAAGGACAGCCTGAACTACATAATGAGATCCTGTTTCAAAAACAAACAAATAAACTAAAAAGTGTGTCTTATATACTATTCTTAACATTTAGAGTCTTGGATTCTTTCCTATCCATAGGTGTAAAAAGAAATTTACAAGTTACTGCATTGTTATTGTGATGGACACCAGTTACAAATGCACTACAAATTATTTCAGATTAATGAGTATTCTTGAGTATTTGAAGTCAAATATTATATGCTTGTAATCCCAGTTACAGAGGAAATTAAGGCAGGCAAGTGGCCAGCTCAGCCTAGGCAATTTAGCATGATGCTGTCTCGAACTACAAATAAACAGGGGTTGGGATGAACCTTGGTGGCAGAGCACCCTTGAGTTCAACCCCCAGTACTGAGGGAAAAAAAGTCCTCAAAGAACGATTACTCAGACCATCATTAAAAAGGGCCAATGTCAGTCAATACTTGCCACTGAATAGAGGCAGGTCTGCCTCAGACCTCGTAAAAACCTAACACCCAACAAGGAATTTTGTCAGAATCCAAAGTATCAGACATTGCCTTCTTAATATCAGAGGTTACAGAATAAAATCACTGATAACAGCAACAAAATCAGATCAGCATAGTAAATTTCCCATTGATGACGTATTTTTTCATCATTGCCTCAAATATTTATTATAGAAGAAAAAAAGCAACAGAACAGATAGGGGCATAAAGGATAAAATAACTGACAAGAAATTATTAAAGTAATCTATGAAAAAACCAAAATAAAACAAAGCAAAACGCTTTATCTGGCTGGTGGTGCAAAACTGTAATTCCAGCACTCAGGAAGGCTGAGGCGGGAGTAGTGACAGTTGAAGTCCCACCTTTACAACTTAGCAGGACCCTGACCTAAAACAAAGTATTTTTTAAAGGGGCTGGGAATATAGCTCAAGGGTGATGTGTCCCTAGGCTCAAGTCCTAGTATCACAAAAAACAAAACAATCTCCCTAGAAAAACCAAAACAAAGCCTTCTAACTATTCATTGGTGTACATCATTAGAGAGGCCACTCCATGTATCATCTTACAAACCAACATCTTTACCACTAAACTCTCTGAAAGAGATGAGCGCCCAAGTTTTGTGATAACCACTGACACCTCCCTTAGGCTGCACCATCCTCAGAACTGTCTCTGTGCTTTTACACATATATTAGAAAACAAGCCTGTTCTTTTCAAGATTTTACTCATGAGCACTATACTTTTACACCCAATTTTGATATTTAAGCCAATATTTTACATACCTGCCTGGTGTGGGGACAGGTTCTTTCACCACAATGTCTTTGCTTAATGTTGCTATGATGTACAAAAAGCTCAATGAGTTCTACCATGCCATGTTTCTTCAGTGTTTATAGATATTTTAACACTGAAAAACTGGCTACCATATGCCTAGTGAAGCTTCCATCAACCAGTAAAAAATGAAACAGAGGAGATATTCTGTTGCTTTCAGCAGTTGCTGACTATTTTAGGAATGTTCAAGTTTTTCTGAAGGCATTAATAGTCCATAGTTATCTATATATACATACTTCAAACATGCCTTGGTGAGGCAGCTTACCGTTCCTTTCAGGGAAAGATTGCTGTTCATTCATTAGTTATAATGGAAATCAATGATCATTTATGTGAGTTTCTGTCTATGAACAAAAACTGTGGAACCAATTTCACTCACATAACAAAGATAGTATACATTCAAGGAATGTGTGGCAAAGTACCTTAAAATAACCGTAACAGTCCAGAAACTGCACTCAGACAGTCTAAGGGTCTAGGCTCACAGAAGAACAGGAGACCTTTGAAACTGAGTTAAAAATCACCTTTATTTTCTGCCATTTTCATCATAGGTACACTGAAATTGAGACCAATTACACAACTGTAGGTACTCAGCAGCTGGAAGGGAAAAAAAAGAAATAAATCCCCTTGAAAACTGCAGAGGGTGCTTTTTGGGGGACTTGATCCTGGGAAATGAGTGGCTGTTTACAATCTCAAGGACAGGGGAGCTTGTCCAGCCAGCTGAGGACGCCACTGTGCTTTCCTCTGAGGCCATCTCCTTGTGCGCTGTCTGCTACACTGATGAAACACAGACCTGTGCCAGTTTCCGGTGACATCTCCCTAACAATCTCACAGTCACTACCTGTGTAGCAACCAGGCAAACATACTTGCTCTCTTGGGAAAAGAAATTATTCTTCAAAGTTCCATAAAATACACAATGCATGGCATGTTCAGCATGAGACTCACAAGATTCTCCATGTCCGTGCGAGCCAGCATGTACGTTCTGACATTACTATTCTGATGCAGCAGTGTATACAAGAGAAGCGTTGCTTGGTCAGATGTCTGCTGCTCACACAAGGTTGTATACAAGCTGTTAAAGTTAATCTGGAAGGCATGTGGAATTGAGGAGGGGAAAGAACTGCTATCTAGAAGACAGAAAACATGCACAAAATTTTAAAAAACATGATTATTTTCTGTGTCATGTTTTTATATAAATAATAAAAGTACTATTAGAGTAATGCTTGCACTTCAATTAACATTAATTTTATATAAAATCCCTACATTTCTGAGTTAAATTTTCAATTTGTATTTTAAACTTAACAACTAAAAACTAAGCTCCATAGTTTGTTACTATTTTCCCATATAAAGCAGAACTAAATCAGCACTGAAAACATGCATTTAAATAGAGATACGGTACATAAGCCCTGTATCAGATATAATTTTACCAGACACTGAGGCCTTTGTTACCAAATCTAACATAACCAGTCCTAAATAAAAATAGGGTCTCTCTCTCTCTCTCTCTCTATATATATATATAGTTTAAAAAATATAGTTTCTATATAAAATAAGAAATCTTATTCTAAGATACGGTTTTTAAAAAACTTTCTTGCCAGGCATGGTGGTGCATGGCTTCAATCCATCCAATCAAGAAGCTGAGGAAAGATGATGTCAGGTTCCAGACCAGTATGGATTACATAGCAAAACTGTGTTTCAAATAAACAAAACAAAACAAAACTACTCTTGCTTTGAAGCTAAGTTCACTTACTTCAAATAAATAAATTGTGGCTAAAGTATTTACCAATGTTATTAGTCCGTTTCTAAAGACAATGGCTAAAACAACAAATAATTTAGTTTTAAAATAATACCAAAATCAGGGTCTGGGGATATAGCTCAGTGGTACAAGCACCTGCCTGGCAAGCACGAGGTCATGAGTTCAATCCCCAGTACCAAAAAAAACCAAAAAACCTCAAAATCAGTATATATATTCAACATTAGCTCCCATAATGGACAAAACACACTAAACCTAAGACAACTGTCAGAAAATTTCTGTAAGTTTATTATTTAAAAGAAAATTTAAAGCTAATTATCAACAGCTTGTAAGAAACTAAAAAAAAATGACAGTTACTGGAATGATGAAAAGCATACATGATAACCAACACTGGAAGAATTCTTGGTATTTATTCTAAAACTAACATAGCCCCTTTTCTACAGTTAATTGTATTTGCTTAGCACTTGAAGCAAGAAAGCTTAAGAACTTAAAAAAAGCAGATATACACACATTCAACTGACTTAGAGAAAGTCATAGTATCATCAGATCAAACATCGACTATGACTGGACAAAGAGCTAATATTTTCAGGTGTTCTGAAAAACAAGCATAAATAACTCTTAAAATGACTTAAAATACAGAAGATTCACCACCAACAAACAAAAATAAAAACCACAGAATCTGTTTTACTATTTTTAAAAGCTGTACCCATGGAAAAGAACTGTTCCAACACGGACGATCCCTAGCAGTCTGGTGATTCTAAGATTCTCCTTCGGTGCTTTGAGTTTATAAGAGAAATGCATCCACAAACGAGTCGGCTATACAGCACCTTAACTTTCCCTTCTATATTAGAAATATATGTTTTTTTTTCAATCTTAACACTATGACACTAACAAAAATTTCTTCATTTGACTTTGTATTTTTGCAAGGTATGGCAAAAAGAAGTATTCTCATGTACTAGGAGTATGCAAATATTTGAGAATCTAAATGAGACTCACTGAAGAAGATTCTGGACACTCCCCACTTCTTCACAATGGAAGCAAAGCAGCATATTTGCCACCTGCACTGTACCTGACTGCACTGGTGACTGTGTACAGTGTGTACCCACAACATCTCTGCATTACTAGATAATAAATGCTGTGCACCAGCCATTACATGGACTGCCTTCCATCTATTATCCTTTTTTTAACCTGTGCAACCACCATGTCATTTTCACCAGTTTTACAAAGGATTAAGTAGAGATTTAGAGAGATTAAGTAATTTTTCCCAGATCAGCCCTGAGTAAAACCCAGAGCAGCCTTTGTATTATATTGCTTCTTGTAATTACAGCAACAATTTGGTGAACCTGTACTACTGTGTGAAGTAGAGATTACAATCCCCACATTACAGATAATGCTAGGGAGTTTAAGCGATAAATCTGGGATATGAATGCAGGTCAATCTGAGCCTAAAGCCAATAGTTTGAATCAATCACTTTACTACATCTTTTGGTCTCTGATGTTTGACTATCTTTGGAAAAAATCTAAATCTAAATGGATATTCAGAGCCATAGCACTTGTCTAAGATTTATTTTGATCTTCCTGAGACTACTGACAGGAAAATCTATTTTTCTCATATATAACCAATATGAAAACAACAAATTGGCCCTCATCTCCAAAAATTTAAGATAATAGATAATTTAAAGTGAACAGTGCTCTCTTCATTAGAAAGAGGGAAAGTGTCACAAACCTTGCGTGTTCTTAAAGGACATAATGGCCTGTCTGTAAGGATTTGGTGCATCTGGAGCGTCTGTCAGGTTAGCCAACACCAGCAGAAGCAGGAGACTCTGGTTGGCGAGAGGAGAGGGAAGCTCTGCAGAGGCAGCTGCTTTGCTGCCCATACCACCTAGTGTGAAGACAGTCCAGAGTCCAGCTTGGGAAGAGAACACACAGTTAGGATTGCTACCGCCAGGAGCTGAATGTCTACCAGTACAATATTCTGTACATTTTGTATTTAAAGTGTAGAAATAATATTTTACTTCCTTTTTTGACTATAAAATGAAAATGATGTCATTATTTAAAATTTTTCTAATTGTCTAAGCAATATAAAATGTTTTTAAAGAATGTCAGCTCCTAGTCCTATAATTTTACTTCTACTTCTCAGAGATAGTCACTATTTAAATTTCTTATATATATTTTTCCATATTTTTCTTAAATATCAAAATATATGCATAATTATAAGAAAATTCCATATACAACTTTTATACTAACCCACTGTAGCCAAACAGTATAAACACTACTAAGTATTCTCATTAATATCATCAACATTACCACTGTACCAAGCAAAAACATTATGAGAAAAAAAAATAATTTTACAAAGTTAGGAAAAATATTCATTATTTTCAGACAAATACAGTTGTGTCAAATACAATAGGCGATAGCCACCTGTAGTTATTGCGCATTTGAGATATAGTCTAAATTGCACTGTTACGTAAGTATAAGTACATGATGAATACTGAAAACAACTCTAAAAAGAATGTAAAATATCTTACTAGTATTTCACTGTTGACATGCTGAAATGATAGTATTTTGGACATACTAGGTTAAAGTTTATCACTAAAATTATTTTCACTTGTTTCTTTTCTTTTTAATATGGTACCAAAGATTGCATACCCTCATAGGGAACACCTGAATAGGGATACACAGATGCAGGGACTTGAATGTTTACCGGAGATTATATATGGGACTTAAATTTCTATTGGACAACACTGTTCTAGAATATCAAAGAGAATCAACTGCCACTCCAGTACTGCCAAACTATTAGAACTAACAGGTTTTGAATAGGTTTTGACACAGTTCAATGGCTAAAAGATACAAATCAAACACTCAATACAGAGGCAATGAATGACTAAAAAATATATTTAATTCCAATCACAATAGCAATACATACAATAAAATATTCAGGAAAAACCCTAAATATGTAAGACCTTTAGGTTGACATCCACAAAACCTACTGGAAGGCCACAGAAAATCTGAACTAAAGTAGAGGCATAACATGCTTCTGGACAAAAAGACACAGTGCTGAAACTAAATGTCACATCTGCCCCCAAAAGAACCTAAAACTCAGTGTAACTATCAAAATACCAACAGGAATATGTGATACTGTACAATACAATATATATAAAATATTGTTAGATGAAAAAAATGTGAGGAAACAAAGATTCTTCTGAGAAATGCTAACCCAAAGAGGTATATCCTCACTCACAAGCAAAATTTTTATAAAGCTAGTCATTTGAAAGTATGAATTTCACACCTGTAATCTTCGCACTTGGGGGGCTGAGGCAGGAGGATTACTGTGAGTTCAAGCCCAGGATAGGCTACATAGTAAGCTCGAAGCAAGCCTGAACTACATAGCAAGACCTTGTCTCCAAAAAAGTATGATTTTGGCAGCAGAGTAGTCAAATTAAGTTAAAAGAGAATTTAATTTATGATAAAGGTAGCACTCTCAATCAGTAAGAAATGCATTTAAAAATCTACCAATGTCCTTAGATCAACAAAAGTTAATTATTTGCCCAGTCTAAAATTTTAAAAGTATGTGTACACATCTTAAGGGAAGGAAACTTTTTCTTTTCTTTTTTTTTCCTTTGGTACCAGGGATCGAACTCATGACCTCATGCTTTCCAGGCAGGCGTTTGTGCCACTGAGCTAAATCCCTGGTCCAGGAAACCTTTTCTTATGCATCTAACAAATTCCAAGAAGATATGAAGCACTTTTATGTAATGAAATATATCATAAAGTTACACAACAAGAAACAGATGAGCAGAAATATTTAAAACATATTAAAATTTTGCTTTTTAAAAAACAGATCTCCCATAAATCAGTAAAAGAAAACAATCCAAAATAAAAATAGACAACAAAAGTCCAGACAATAAAAGGACAAAAATGCATAAATAATATCATCCATGAGAACAAAAAAAACATTTAAAGACAGATAATATCCATCATCGTTAAAAGTAGAGAAAGTTACCAAGAGTAGGACACCAGTATACTTTAGAAGATACTTGGCAGTTCTCACTAATTTAAAATGTATACCCTGATGGGGAACACTTGAAAAGGTACAAAAAGGTGAATGCACACAAATTTTTACAGTAATATGATAATCAAATAATGGAAACAATATAAATATTTACCACTAACAATAATAACATAACAAACCAAGGCTAATCCAACTAGGGAATATAAAGGAGGTTGATACACACTAACAGAGAAATGTGAAACAATCAAGTTGCAGGAAAGTTGAGTTAATTTTAACATAACAACCACTTAACGAAAACCACAGATGTATCTGTGTGTATATGGATATATATACAAATACATTTAAGAAACAAGAGGCCCACTAACTTGGTGGCATATGCTTGGAATCCCAGCTACTCCAATGTGAGTTTACAAGCTAGGTAATCAAGAGAGAAAGAAAGGAGAATAGACATTTAAGATAGTAAAAAAAATTAGATAAATGAACATCTAAAGCCAAAATTTTATTACTGAACACTCAGAGTTTTAAATTCTGTATTGTCTTTGGGACTGCAGGAGGTAAGAAAATCACGAATACAAGTCTAGCCTTGGTAATTCAGCAATACCCTGTCTATAATACTTTTAAAACAGGATGGGGATATAGTTCAGTGGCAGAGCCCTTGGGTAGTATAAACAAGGCCCTGCATTCAGTCCCTTTCCACTGTTCTCCCCAAAAGAGAGAAAAAAGGAAAGTGTAGATCATAAGTGTACACCGTATGAGTAATAGAAATCGCCTTTGGTGATTGAAGTAAGATTGCATGGAATGAACAAAGACTTTCATTGGATTTCCTAGTTTAAGTTTTTTGCAATAATATATTCATTTTTTCTTTAAAAATACAATGTAAAAGAATGTTAAAGTAACAACATTGACCTGATTAGTATATCATTATGGAGGACACAGAAAATCCTCATTAGAATGTCAAATCACACAACAGTACATACATACAAATAATACACCCTACTTAAAAAAAAAAACTTGCTTAACTCTTATAACACAGATGCATTCAAGCATAACTGTAGCAATCAAAAAATAAGGATGGAAATAAGGAAGGGAGAAAATTTCTGGTCACCAATCTCAGAAAGTGTGATGCAATACACTTTTGAACTAGGGATACAGCCCTATAATTTTTATTTTTAATAAGAAAGAAAGTGCAAGGAGGAAAAGGAAGATAAAGAGAAAAAAGAAAATAGGACATGGAAAAGAAAATGAAAATGAAAATAGAAATGGCAAGAAATGGGAAAGGAACTATCACCAGTATGTTAACACCAGTGATGTCTATGAGGTGGCAAGCTTCACACAGTGGACCCTTGACTTACAAACCCAATTCACTCATGAGAGCGGGCTGCAACTCAAGCTGGTTGTAAGTCAAGACTATTTTTCCTGTAAGAAATACTGGAAATAGCTATAATGCATTCTGAACCTCCCAGAGTATCCCTTAACTAATCTTTTCGTAACAAAAAGGGATTGTATAATGTGTATAATTTACCAGAAACATTAGTAAGTTTCCTAGTTTATTCACCAAAAAGTTATAAAATGTGCATAGATTACCAGAAACAACAATTTCATACTGTGCTCACCATTCAAGTTGATCTTTGGCTTGCAGGAAGGGAGGATGAAATGGAAGGTGGTTACTGTGTGGAACAAGAGTCCCCTTCCATAAGAACATCAGGAATCCGGCTCTCTGGTGTCTTTCTCCTTGGGAGAACCTGCAGCCCACTAGCACCTGCTTCTGGCTCAGTGGATCTCAACCTTTTCAGAATGAAAAAACTGATCTGAGGTTGTCTGTTTCTGTCTTTTCTTCAACTCTGTTCTGTAGTATGACATGACATTGTCATTAAGCAGGTGAATGCAGTGACTGGCTTTTTCTCTGTGTGAGACTTCTCTACAAATGT
>RJWT010005578.1:0-30702 GCA_004365215.1 Cuniculus paca | reverse complement strand
TAGTCAGCTGTGCATTTCAGTACCTTTCCCTGAGGAATGCAGGAAGCAATCTATGTGTTTATCCACTTGTTACGATGAACAGTAAGTTGTGTGGATGTGTCCAAAGATGGCAAAATAGGATTCATACTCACTTTTTCCTCTGTGTAACTTTGTTTTGAGTATGTTTATCCAAGTATTACAAAGGGTCCAATAGGCCCAAACCACTCTGGGATTTGTTAACAACAATAAAAGTTTTCTTTTGATTTTTCTGGTAGACAAAGCCTAGTTCAGCGCGATAGCACATGAAAAACCAGATTTGCAAGTTTTAGAGGAGGTCAAAAATGAATCATCAGATCACTCATGCATGGATGATGAAGATGATCCATTATGGTAAAATACATGCTTTTAGAACAGAGGAATTCTGTGTGTATATGATGATGATGATGATGATGATGATGATGATGATGATGACTGACTTTGGTCATGTGAAGCTACTTTCCTTTGTCAGTGAAATGAAGCAAGAATCAATTGATACAGACACAAGGAATGCAGACATCCTTAATTCAGATGACAAAGAAAACAGCAATATGAGTACATATTTGGCTAGTTGAAATGTGAAATGGCCACATAATTGAATGGAAAGGTTCAATGTTAGAACTAGATCAGAAAATAGAGTGAGAGTCTTGTCAGGGCTGAAAGGTGTTGGACACAATGCCAACATTGTCATTCAATGTTGGAAATCATAACAGATGAAATATTACAAGGTGCTGTGATATACACAAAGGCTGAAATGCAAGTAAAATCTATGTACACCAGTAGCCATATTCAAAAATGTATTTATGATGACACCTCACTAGCTGAACTGAAAGTATTCGTAAGTCTGCTGTACTTAACAGGGGTTCTTTCACGGTGATCAAAGGAATGTAAAAGACTTACAGAAAAGCAGTGGGTCAAAATGTGGCATAAAAATGTATGCCCTTGTAGATGCAAAGACTTTTTATGCTTTCAATTTAGACATTTATCCTAGAACTTAGCCATCGGATCATTATTCATATAGTAATAAACCAAATGATGTTGTGAACAGACTTGTTGCTCTCATCTCCCAAACTGTTCAAAATATGACATTAAATAATTGGTTTGCAGTTTCCAATACATGTTACTCTTTTAACAGAGCACAAGTTGACAAACACAGGAACTGTACATAGAAACAAAGTAGAAATTCCAAATTAAATGTTGTAATTTCAAAACAGAGAATTACATAGTACAATCTTTGATTTCAGAAGGTATAACATTGACCTAGTATATGGCAAAGAAAAACAACTAGTACTGCTAATGTCAACCATGATGGAAATATTAATAGGGAAATCTCAATAAAACAGAAGCCTAAGATTGAAACTTCCTACGACAAAACCAAATGTGGAATAGATATTGTCAATGAGTTATGCAGCAACTATGATGACACTTGAAACACAAAACATTGTCCAATAATTTTGTTTTACTTGACACTAAACATGTGTGGCATAGTTCAGTAATTTACAAAGAAAATAAGTGCGAAATACCATGGAGAAATTTTCTTAGAGAATTGGGACTGAAGCTCATAAGAGATGATTACAGCAGAGGAAAAACAAAATGTTTATGCCCAGGGAACTATGCAAAAAAATTGTGGAGCACACAAGTGAGTAGACAGTTGAATAGGCAGGTGCAACATCACAAAGACCCATTATGACAGTAGGAAAACAAAAAGATGTCAACTGTACCCTACAAGAAAGTACAGGAAAACAAAACATACACTTATCAGTGTAAGCTATACTTGTGCATGGAACATGCAGTTGTCATGTGTGAAGACTGCCTTGGGTGTGACAATTGAAGCAAAACTTATTTCTGTGGTAGACTTTTGTTGGTATTTGCATTATATTTCACATAGACTTTCATTTCTGATGTCATCTTTCAAGTTTTGTAAGCAAGTAAACAGCTGAGCTGAAAATGTTGATGTCTATTCTGGAACATGCAATTGCCAAGTGTGAAGACTGCCTTGAATTGATGGTTGAAGCAAAGCTTATTTTTGTGGTAGAGTTCTATTGCTTTTATTTCTGTTGTTATCTTTTAGGTGTTGTATGCAAGTGAACAGCTGATGTGAAAATGTTGATGTCTATTCTAAGTACTCATTAATATTTGATATTTTATTTTATTTTATTAGTATCCTATTTCCCTGCTAAGTGCATGTTATACAATATAGTAAGAAGCTCCTGACAAAATAGAAGAGAGGCAAAAAGAATACCACATAGGAAAGGAAAGCTTAGCATACATGCTGCCAGTGTAAACAGGATGTGTACATGGCACATTCAGTTGTCATGTGTAAATACTGCCTTGTGTGTGATGGTTGAAGCAAAGCTTATTTTTGTGGTAGAGTTCTATTGGTATTTTCATTGTAGTTCATATAGGGATTTATTTCTGGTGCTATCTTTTAGGTTTTGTAAGCAAGTAATCAGCTGATATGAAAATGTTTGTGTCTATTCTAAATGCACAATTTATATTAAGAATTTAATACTTTCCTTTATTGACATTTTAGGTCCCATACACTGCACAAGATAACAAGAACCTCCTGAAAAAACAGGATGAACACTGAAATATCAAGTATGTCCTACAAAAAGCCCAGGAAAGCAAAACACATATGCTGTCAATGTAAGTGATACATGTCTATGAAATGTGGTGTTTTCATGTGTGAAGACTGCCTTCCGTGTCATAATTGAAGCAGGATTTTTTTTTGTAGTGTGTCATTGGTATTTTCATTGTAGTTCATATAAGAATTGATTAGTGTTGTTGTTTTTTAGACTTAGTACACCAGAAAACAGTGGATGTTGAAAATGTTGATGCTTCTTTTGTATAAATACTCAATAAATATTAAAAATTCAGTATTTTATTTTTGTGTTTTTTTCCTCTTAAATACTTATTGTTTAACATAATAAAACTCACAAAATCATTAATTCAACAATAGAAATATTCTAAAGAATAAACATGGGTTTGTCATGTTTATGTGCCTTGATGACAAAATTAATCTTATGTCCCATTAAAAGAATTGCAGTGTCTGAAACAAAATTTGAAGTGTACAATTGAAGTTAGATACAGTTACATAATGTGAAGCAGGGAGAATTTTTTTCAAATGAGGAAGAGAGCAAGAACAGGAGAGATGGGAAAGAGGGAAAAGAGAAAAGACGCATTAAAATAAAGAAATTTTTAAAAAATGGAAATAGAGCTTTTGCAAATGGAAGGGGACCAAGAATTGGAAGGAGCGGGAAAGAATGGAATGGGTAGGTGATGAAAAGAGAATTAAAATGTATTATGTACATGTACCAATTCACCACAATAAATGTCATTATCTACTGCAAACATGTATGAATAAAATTTTTAAAAAATATTACAGTTTCCCTATATATTATTTTTTCAAAAGTAAATGTTTGGATTTATTTTTTTAAGTAAGTTGTTTCTGAACAACGAAAGATGTGGTTACTGTATAAGATCCTATCTTGCAGAATTGCAG
Source organism: Cuniculus paca (assembly GCA_004365215.1). Classification (NCBI taxonomy): domain Eukaryota; kingdom Metazoa; phylum Chordata; class Mammalia; order Rodentia; family Cuniculidae; genus Cuniculus; species Cuniculus paca. The sequence continues at coordinate 27,185 of RJWT010005578.1, read as the reverse complement.
ATTGAATTTTCTGAAGGATTTATTATTTTATTTTCATCTGTGTCAGGCTTCATATTTTAATATCTATGATATCTCCATTCATTTTTGTAATACAATTGCATATCTAATAAAATAGGAAGATTGTATCCCAGCAAAATCATTAAAATTCCAAGCTTGCAGAAAAGAATAAAACAATGTTAAGAACCAAAGGCAGGACCTTATGCCTTGAACAAACCATCCAGATAAAACCTACCCTATTTTATTCAAGATAATAAATAACCCAATGCCTTCATTAACCTTTATTCTTTTTATTAGCAGTCTTGTCACCAGAGCTCTAAGCTGAGCCCAGCAGGCTGCTCACAAAGTGACATTTGAGAGACTGGCAAAGCAATGCACTTTATGTCAGAGTACACTATCTTGAGTTTTTGTCCTTCACAGCACGGGAAGGCCTCACCAGGTCCTTTTGTCCTTTAGAAAAGACACTGGAATGCATGTACCTATGGACATATGAGTGTATGAATTTTTCTGGCCAACATGAAAAATAACTACTCATCCTTTCTATTTAACTTAGAAAATTAGGTGTTGGTTGAAAAGTTTCAAAACTAAATTCAACCAAAGACAAAACTAGCTAGGAAAGCACTATTTTAGATTTCCTTAAATGATGTAGTATTTCATAGAAACACACTAACTTATAGGTGAAATACTTTCTGTTTGTGATTTGATGTAAATTTATAAATTAATGTTTATAAAAAGTAGATAAACAATAGTAGTTGCAATAAAAATGAATACAGTAATATCAGTGTTTGGAAATAGAAGATATTCACATGCAGCATGTCTACTCTGAATGATATATAGCTGAATATAACTAAGAAGTTTATATGTGTAACAAAATATCATATAAATTTATTAGAAACCATCTATTTAATATGTTAAAGCACATACTTCAGGAATGCATAAAATGAGGCTATATACATTAATACTTTGTCTAAGTCAAGTTGGTGGAACAGAAGTGCAGAATAGAGATAGAAGGAAGCACGCAGACACACAGACTCAGAGAAAGATACATGAATAGATAAAGAGACAGAAGGACCTTGTGTGGACAAGTTATGATGACATGCTATAATCCAAAATGTATAATTATATTAACACAAACATTTTCCTGTCAGAATAAAAAAATCCAGTATTAAATGAAACTTTAAAAACTTTGATGTTTTCCCATTCTCTCACTATGAAAACAAAATACAATATATTCAACAATTAGCATCTTCAAGTGGGGAGCTTTGTATGCAAGATCAAGATAAGAAAAAATTTGTAAAGGGAAAATAATACTTTTAAAGTGATCTGCTCATAATTTTTATCACTTTAGAACCAAAAACATGACCCTGCCTTTCCTGCAAGATGCTACAAATTTTTTACCTTAAGATTACTGAGACATAAACTATAATAATTATAGTAATAATCTTTAAGGGAGAAGAGGAAAATCATTCACCTAACATACTACACTATCAAAATACATACTATATATTTATATTTCACATGTAAATATATATTCTACATATATTCAATATAAAATTCTAAATATATACTATGTAAATGCAATATATATGTATTTATTCACTATACAATTATTTGTTGCACTCCTTTTCAGTCCCAAGAATTTTTCCTGAGCTCTAGAAATTTCACAGTGTACAACACAAAATCCATGTTCTCCAAGAGTTTATTTCTATAGAGGCAAGTGGCAGCACAGGAACAAATAAATCTACAGCATCACATACAAAGAAAAGCTATGAAGAAAAAAAAGCAAAATATGACAGATAGTGACTGGAAAGATTTCTTTATAGAGAGACAAAGTAGTCCCTGTCTGACAAGTTGGCATTTCAGGAGATCCCTGAATGGCACAGAATCCTATGTTCACTCAATAACTGACAAAATTGAGATGCCAACCCAACTCTGCATTATAAAAACCTGGTATAGGCTGAGATTTTTTGACCATGAGGTCAGTTATACAAGTAATTATTTTTTTTCAATTCAGTATCAAGTATATTTTGTGCTAACATTTTAAATGATGGCAGAAAACAATTTAGTGAATTCTAGGTAAGTAGTGATTTCTGATTTAACTTAGTCCACTTAGTATTGTAATTACTCTGCCATCCTTTCCTTCTCCAAGGGATTTACCAGAGCAAAGCTGCTGGTGAGATGTATATATGTCTCCAGCATGGATGGAGAGGGCTACGTAGCATCATAATCACAAGTGAGTTACATAAAAGCTTATGGTCTACAGTCATTTGACACTTACATACACTAAAGGTTATAAATCAAGATCATTTTATTGTTGTCTCTCCGCAGTGGCATCTCTGAAGTGTCTGTCTTCCATCCTGGTCTCTGAACATATGGTGGAGAGTGCTTTCTGTTTGCCATATGCCCATTTTAAAGACAAAACTCCTTGAGCCTTTGTTCATTCTATGACTTTCTCAAGGTCAGTAAATGTTTCACTGGGTTTGAAGGTCATCCTTCACGGAAGGTTATGGTCCTTGGTCTATGAATGTGGATCTCATCTCTAATGCTCCTAATGTTGTGAGTTGAAGGAAATTCCTTCCAACTGCCTCCTTTTCAGGACTTTCTATGGGAAAGGAAAAGAGTTTCCTCAGGTTTTAAATCCATATGTGCTGTCATAGGGTTCTGTCATCTTTCCCATACCACTGAAGTCAAGGTGTAAGGCAGGACATGCCTCTTACCACACAGCTAGCTACTACTTCAAAATTTTTTCCACTGCATATTTTTCTCCTAAGTCTGCAGAACTTCCCTTGTAAATAATCTTTCTATGTTTTTAATCTCAATTTTCCATTTGGAATTTGGCGTTTGTTCGTGCACTGCAATGTTATCTTAAAACAGCACTTTAGGTTTAGTAAAGGGTCTTGTGAAACAACAAAAGGAATTCAGTAAAGCTTGTAAGCATACAAAAAGTTAAATATTTCACAGATTTTCCAAATTGCTGATTAAAGGTAGTTAAATCATTTTTAACAAAAATATAAAAAAAATGCGAGATGAGTTTCTTAAAACACTTCAGTGTACTGGATATCTATAGGGTGGTACCCAAGAGGCAGGACACAACAGACTATAAACTCATATAAAGTTCTTTGAGGGATTTCTAAAATATGTTTGTGTCATAGTAAAGATATTTCTTTGTGATTTTTAGAGTATTATATTATTCATAAAATTTAGAACAAATAATGTGACATTAAATGTAGTTAAAATATTATGACTTACACCAGCAGGCATCTGGGATCTGGAGGGGTTGTGCTCATTACTTTTGATTGCAACTTTCCAAGGGACACTGAACACTATTGGTGGAAAGTTAATGAGCTTCGAAATGGAGATTTTTCTGTACAGATTGGCCTTTGCTAATAATAAGTATATATCTAAGGTTATATTTCTTTTGGAATCAGATTATAAAGGATAAAGATATCTCATGAATATAAAAGTAATTATATCTAACCTGAAAAAATTACAAAGTATTCATTACACTAGTAAAATAGTATCAGTTTAAATTTATTGTTTATGTTTCTAAATTTCTAAATTAAGTTTCAAAAGTTATCAGTATGATGAATATATTAGCCCTGTTTTTAGATGGGAATACTAAAATTCAATGAAATTTAAGGTAACACTAATGTGAGACTTTCTGAAAAATTTACATCCTGTGATTTAATATTTTTCTCCTGAATACATTACTGTGTAACACACCACAGTATTTATTGTACTTTTTATTTAAGAAAAAAAAACACCTGCCCATTTATGAAAATGTTATATGAAGGTAGATATTTCTGATTACATTGTTCGATCTTGTGTTCCCCAGACGTGGAAGGAAGGGTTGTCAGCAACCAATATATTTTTTTTAAATAAGTGAATAAATGATCTGTGATTAAGGACTTGGAATAGTTTTGTCCCATGCTTATTTGTTCCGAGATCTTTATTATGGACAAAAAGATAATTGTGGGATTATCCACTTGTGGGGAAGTCCTGGCCCGAAGTGATAATTTGTCTTTTTCTAATCACATGGTAATATACACCAGTATTATATAAATAGAAGAAAAGTTTAAAAGCTTGAAAAAAAAATTGCCAAAAAAGATAACACAAAAATAATCATTATCAAGAAGAAAAACATAGATGAAATGAATGGTTATTAATAATAATACCATATCCAAAATGTAGAAGAAAAATAATGCACACATTTGTTAACTTATTCAGGGGATATTTTTGTGTCTTATGATTTCAGAATATTGATATCCTCTTTGGCCATAAATTAAAGCTACTAGGCTTGTCTTAATTGAAAATAAAATAGTTTATTTAATAAAAACAATTTTGATCCATTTCCATATTTGTTATAAGAGGCTATATATTACTGTATGTCTACTTCATCTCTTTGCCACAATGTAATTCTTAAACAGGCATAAATAACGTTCAGCTTTTCTGATCAAGAGCAGTAATCTTGCCTCTAGCACTAATTAGTTGGTAGCTTGTAAAGCTGAGAGGCACAGTTTCATTTATGTAAATATTCTGTTTCAATTACTCTGGGTTACACATGAATTTTAAAGAGCTTAGTTTAAGAAAAATTGAGATATACTTTAATTAGTACATTCAGGTTGATCTGTGTGTGGAAGAAAGGATAAAAATAATCTGAAAGGCATTCTATATTTTGTTTTCATAATTTACTTTTGAAAACACTATTGCTGTTGTGTCAAAGCTCACAAAGATTTTCTTGTTAAAAATGATTAATTCTATCAATATGTTATACGATCTTAAAATAATTGGATTTCTTATTTTGTATGTATGCGGTTTTTTTTAATCCATTATCAATACGTTGTCTGTTCCTTCAGTCAGCATATAAGCTGCTGGTTATTAGGTTCCTTTTTCCATTAAACAAGTCATAACAGTAAAAATTTGACTTCTTACTAGGGTTCAGGCTCTTTGTGCTTAAGCACTTTATCTATGAGTTTTGACTCATTTTATCTTAAATATAACTGCATGCTGTACTCACCTCTATCACTCCTTCCATTTACCAGATGAGAAAACTGTGGTTAAGTTACATAACCAGTAAGCAGTGGACCCAGGATTCAAACACAGATGCATTGACTCAACAGCACAAACTATCGATTCTGTGGTACTAATTACTAAATAACAATAACAAAAAGACTTCTCCATCATAAAAATATTGTGTCCGATATCTCATACTGGGTTATGATCTTTTATGGTTAATACATTGTGTCAACTTGAGAAGTTTAGAAGTTTAACTGACTCAGCAGGGAGCCAAGGTTTTTACTTTGTAAATATCCTCATCCTGTGCAAAGGAAAGCAAGGATATTTTGTGAGTGTTACACCCATCCTGAAGGTTTTGGTGGAGGGAGTGGCTGGTGTGTAATTTGAGGGTAGAGAAGAGGCTTGTTTGCTCTTTTGCTCTGGCTGCTGCCTTGAAGTGTTGCCCCAGTGCCATGCCACTCTGCTTTGGAGCCAACTGATTATGGACTGAAATCTCCAGAACTGTAAGCTAAATAAACCTTTCCTTGCTTCATTTTGGTGTCAGGTGTTTGTCTCAGCAACGAAGAAAAAGTAACCAAAACATGATTTCTTCATTAATCCATAAAAGCTTCTTCACTTAAATTCTATTGATCTTTGATGTGTGAGTCTGTTTCCATATTTGGTTATTTTTATAAATCTAAATGTCAATATTTACATCAATGTTACACTTTAAAACTTACTGCAACTTTTCAGTAAGTCTTGAAGTTAAGTGGTGTTAAGTCTTCCCAAATTTCTCCTTTCATCCACAGTTGTTTGATCTAGATCTTTTACATTTCCATGAAAATGTAAAGATTAACTTTTTATTTCTAAGTTAAAAGAAATTACTGAGATTTGCTTGAAAACTGAGTTAACATGCAGAGTATATTAAGTATTATAAATAATATATTTTAATAATATTGACTTTTAGTATTATCATAATATCTTAATAACATTGATAATCGAAGGTTGACTCTTTTGATCCATAAGCACAGGGTATATACCATTCTATTTGGGGATTAATAATTAGTTTCTCTCAGCAAGCTTTTATAGTTTTCACTGCATAGGACTTGGCAATTTTGTTAGATTTATTTATAAATATTTTATTTTTTCATGCTTATGTGAAACATTTTGTGATTGCTTAATAGTAATATTTAGAAATGCAATTGAGTTTTATATGTAAACAAATTCTTCTGAATTTGGTGCACAATTATTGGATTTAGTAGAGTGTATTTGTTTGTTGCAGCTAATATTAAGACTTTACATAGATCATGTCATCTATAACTAAAAAGAATTTTACTTCTTTATTTTAATATTATATATTTTGTCGTGCCTTATAACACAGGCTAATATTTTCCTTATAAAATGATTTATACTTAGAGTGGAAATTTTGGTTTTGTTCTGATCTTGGAAATTAATGTGTATTTCTGAACTTACCATTAAGGTATGAGGTTAACTACAAGTTTTCATTAATGATGAATTTCAACATGTTGGAAAAGATCACTTTTGGTCACAGTTTTCTTAAGAGTGTATTTTTTTACCACAAAAGATATTAAATATTTTCTAATGCATTTAAAACATCTATACATGTTCCTCATAAGGCTTTTTATTTCAATATGTTGAATGATGAATTAGACTGATTGCTCTAAATGTTAAATTATCAACTTTATAGTAGATAAGTAAACTCCACTTGAGTATGGTGTACTACTGTTGCAACATATTGTTCTATTAAACTAATTCTGCTGAGAATTATTTATCTATATACAGGAGAAATATCATCCTATCATATTTTTTTAATTTGGCTTTGACTAGAGGACAATTCTGGTCTCATAAAGTAAATTGAAAAATCTAGTAGAGTTATGAAATAGTTTATATCAAATTTATAATGTTTATTCCTTAAGTACTTGATAGAATTCACCACTGGAGCTATCAAGTATGGAGTTATCTCTGTGGACACATTTTGATAGATATGCAGGAATTTATTGATTATTGGAGTATTTTTAGGTAATGTGTTTTATCTAATTATCAAATTTTTAGCATGAGCTCTCTATAACATTTAAATATCTGTGGGACCATTTTTCAAGTTCCCCTTTTCATTACTAATGCAGTAATTTATTTGTTTACTGGTTTGTTCTTTAAACCATATAGCCAGAAATTTATCAGTTTTGTTTACCATTTCAAAAAAACTTTTCGTTTTCATAATTTTTTATTGTTTTTAATAACTCATTGATACCTTACCATTATATATTATTATTTGTTTCCTTATACTTTGTTTTTTTTAGCTTGAAGCCCAGACAAAGTCTGCAAATTACAGTTCATAGGTTAGGTGGCTGCTTTTATAAATAAATATTTATTCAAATGCAGTCACTTGTTCAGATACTGTCTCTATTTTTGCTTTCTTAGTATACTACTAGGGTTTAGTAATTCTGAAAAATATCTCATGTCCTGGAAGCCTAAAATTATGCTCTCTGACTCTTTAAGAGGAATATTTTGTTTGAGATAATTGTTTAGGATTTATCTTCATTTTTAACACAAGAATTTCGCACTGTGCATTTACATGTAAGCACTATTCTACTTTCCTCCTCAAAATTTTGATTTGGTTGCAGATATAGTTTAATTTGTCTTCTGATTTCTTCCTTGATTAATGGATTATTTAGAAATGTATGGTTTAATTTCCAAGTATTTGTACATTTCGTCATTTTTCTTTCCTTACTGATTTCTAGTTTAATTCCACAGTGGTAGGTAACACTTTTTGTATGACTTTATACTTTCAAATTTCTTTAGGTTTGAGACCAAATATAAAATAACTTGTTAAATATTCTATCTATTCTTTGAAAAAAGTGATCAACAAACTATACCTCTCAGGCTGTTTCTAGCTTACACTGTATATTTTAATTAAAGTTTTATTGGTACACAGACATTCATTTATTTTCCTAGGCCACTTCCATGTTACTAAGGAAGAATAAAGTCATTGTGATAGATAGCATACTAGCCTGAAAAGCCTAATATATTTCATTCTGGCCTTTTCCAGGTAAAAATTTTGCCAACCACTGCTTTCTAAAAATGTGTGTTCTGCTCTTGTCTAGTAAAGTGTTTTGTAAATGTCAATTAGGAAAAGGTTGCTCAAATCTCTTAAGCACACTGATTTTCTGTCTACTTGTTCTATCAGTTGACCGAAAAAGTTTTAAACTCTACCTACTATTGTGAATTTTTCTGTTTCTCCTAGCAGTTCTGTTGGTCTCTGCCTCCTAAAGTTTAAAGCTCTATTTTAGGTAAATGAAGGGACCCACTGTGAGGGCCAGGCCGACTCCTGGATACTAGAGGTTGATTGTCTTTCTCATTGTCATGCTATAGCGGGGAGCATCGAGCAGTGATGAGAGTCCTGAGCTGGTACCCACAAGACCCAGTTCCTAGTATCCTTTTTTTTACTGTCTCTGTGTCCTTGAATAAAGAAAAATTCTAAGATTGTTGAACACAGATGCACAATATCAACATCAGACAAAGCTATTCTGCAGAAATGATAAAATTAAAACCAGGGCTGGGGATTTAGCTCAGGGACATAAGCGCCTGCCTGGGAAGCACAAGGTCATGAGTTGGATCCCCAGTGCTGCAAAATAAAAAAAAGAGAGAATTAAAACCAAAACCAGACCATTTCATGTCATTCTTCAACACAGATATTAGAATTACTGTCTAACCTCCAAAACTGACCACACTTCACAGTCTTAACTATTATGAGTGCCTATTGCATCTTTGCCAATTACATCTGTAGCCTGAATATATTCCCCTACCTTACAGGTAATATTAAGAAACCAATTGTTATGGTTGATACATTGTGTCAACTTAAGCAGTTTAGAAGTTTAACTGAGAGACTCAGCAGGGAGCCAAAGTTCTTACTTTGTAAATATCCTCATCCTGTGCAAAGGAGGACAAGGAAATTTTGTGAGTGCTACACCCACCCTGGGGTGTGGAGTGGCCTGTGTTCAATATAAGAGAGGAGAAGAGGCTTGTGCTTTCCTCTTTTTGCTCTGGCTGCTCTTGCTAGCTGCTGCCTTGAAGTGTTATCCTACTGTCATGCCACCCTGCCATGGAGCCAGCTGATTATGGACTGAAACCTCCAGCATATGTAAGCTAAATAAACTTTTCCTTCCTTCATTTTGGGTGTCTTCTGTTTTGTCCCAGCAATGAGAGAAAAGTACCAAGACACCAATCATAGTACTCCCACTTAAATTGATCATAGTATTTGTACTTGATGACAGAATGCAACTTGGAACAAAATCTTGCTGCTTTTAGTTTTCTGCAAAGTCACTTAACATGAACTCAGATCTTACACATACTTTCAAACAGGCTTTTACTGAGATTTTTCTCAAAATAGATTTTCTCCCTTCTTTTAAATTAAAATAAAATCTATTTATTTCACTATAAGAATTTGCTCACTGGTCCTTGGCTGGAAGGTGATGGTAGCACAAAGAAACAAAGCAAAATCATTGAGAAGGGTTTATATAAAATTCTTTAATGAAAGAAACATACAGGCATGTGAGAACTTAACTAAAAATGTATTGGTGAAGGAAATATGTTTAACATTCTTTTAAGAGCAAATATTTTCTCTAATTTTTCAACACTGCCAGTGCATGTGACCTCTTTTCTAGAATAGGCTTACAATAAGTCACAAAATATTAGTGTCAGATGTGGTGACATTTATTCTTTGGAATCTGTGGTCTACTTCTTAGATCCTTTTGCTTTGTTTTGAGCCTGAAAAATGTTATCAGCTCAACAGTGATCTCAGTTTTATGGAGATTCAAGGATACACATCATAGTCTCTTCTCACAGTCAACAAGAAAGCCAGACAGATAAGATGAAAAATTATAAAAACTAGGAATACAAGGGCTGGGGACATAGCTCAGTAGTACCTACCAAAAGAAAATTCTATAAAAGAATGATCATATTGGTGAACATCCTGTTCTCGATAATATACAAATTTTCTGATATAATTCTCACTGTATAAGATTGTGTTATTTCCATAAAAATGGCATGCAGTGTTTTCAATGTTTGACTCTATGTCTTTTAAGTACTGCCTATAAAAGTCAGGGATAAAAATATGAACATGTGACAGACTTCTCAATTTATTTATTTAGGTTTTATGAAGTTGGATCTCACTATGCAGTTCAGGCTGAGCTTGAACTCACTATGTAGTCAGCCTAACCTCAAACTCACAGTGATCCTCCTGTTTCAACTTCCCAATCCCTTCCCAAATGATTAAAAGCATGTGCCACCCTATCTCTTTTGGCTTCTCCATTTTAGAATATGTTTGCATGCACACACACACACACACACACACACACAAAGATATAGTTTGTCTCACTCAGAGAAACCATATATGATAAACATGTTCATATGTACATGGCTTCATGGAGAAAGTGGAAAAAAATCACATTTTAAATGATGAAAAGAATTAACACAAGAAGGAAAGAACATAGAAATTGTCCGGAAGAAAAACTTTATAAATGAATACCCAGAATTGAGAAACCTTGTTGTGAATATTCAGGAAAGTGAAAGTAGTATAGAATTAGGAGTATGTATGAGAAGGAAGAGGTAAAGCTAGATAGTTGAAATAATGTTTGTGTTTGGGAGGCCTAAAAGCTGAGTTTCAATTTTATAGCATAAGTATTGTGCTGTCACTTCTAGTCCACAATGAAAATATTTTTACTATGAAATTCATCCACTAGATATACAAGATAGGAGCCAGCATAACAAAAGTTTAAATTTTAGGATTGTAGTTTCAGCTATAATGAGAAATTTACTTAAGTACTCTAAATCTCTGCTTTTTTTTTTTTTCTGTGAAATTTGGGCAATAGTAATACTATAGCACCTTACCGTATGATAGTCAAGTAAAAAGGTATATGTTAATAATCTCACATTATTGCAACAGTATTTATTCTGCACTGTTTTATTTTTCCTTCTCCATGAAAAATATCAAAACAATCTTGATGTGATGTGATAAGAGCCTGGACAGTGGAGTGACATGCAGAAGAATGCTTGGATCTGAGAAAGTATTTTCTTTTTTCATGTTGTATGACATACAGCTTCCTTCTACTGCTATCATGGTTGTACTCAAGTAGTGCTTCTGCCAGCAGCATGCTGACTTAGTGATCTACAGCTATTGAAACCATCAGTCCACAGCCAGGGCATCTCTTTAACTGCAGTTTAGGAAGGTATTAGATGTAACAGTAAGACTTAGTAACTAAAAAGCGTATGAGAGAGGAAAACATCAAAACAAGGCTTTTTTGTATTTACAATTCCAGAAGAATAATACTGCTATTAACTGAAATTGTAGGAGAGGATTCAATTTGTGTGGTAATAAAACAGAGAGTTCAGTTTTGAATAAGATGTGCTTCATTTGGACATATGGGAAGTTCTTGCTAGTGGTTTAGCTAAGTGAAGATGATCTGTAGTTTGTTCCAAATGTAACCTTATAACAAAAGAGTGATCAGGGATGTGATGAGTTTTCAAGGAAGAGAAAAAAAAAGTCAAAGACAAAAATGTCCATTCTTAGCATATTTCATGTCTATGTGTAGCAAAACACAGGCAACAAGTGCCCTGATAATCAGACAGCTGCCACTGGGCACAGTGCAAATCAACTCTGACTGGGAAAAGATAATCACAAAGGGAAGGATACTGAAAATGGCAAAAGAAAAACAAGCCAATAAATGTAATTTTAAGGAAAAAGACAGGTTTTTAAAGAGAGGAATCGTGCAGAAAGGATCTCAGCTAAGGTAAGGGCTGAATTCATACTGATTTTTATATGGTTATAAAGATTTCATTTTCAAATAGAAATTTCCTTGCAGAAGATCACAGACTGAAGTCTCACGGAAAGCCAAGGAAAACAAACAAGGTCACACCACTATGGGTCAATGTAACAGAACACTGAACCATGAATCTGAGAGAGAAGAAAATCTGTATGAGGGAAGGAAGCTTACTTAGTTAAATATCTTGACATGTGTTTTGTGTGGGGAGGACAAGAGTGACTGAATCTCCCAGTAAAAGCAAAGTGTAATTGCGTATTTGAAAAGGGAATTTCAAGTGAGGTAAGGATAAGGATCTCAGAATGGCTCAACATGAGGATGTGTGCTATTCAAAAGTGGTTTTCAATGCAGTGGGCCCTGTCCTCTTAAGGAAAGATGTTAGTACCTCAGAAGGAATTTTTCCACCTCTCATACCCTCAAGTTTCTACAGTGTCCCTGAAAATAGTGAACATGCCACGTGAAAAATTATAACTCAAGATGAGAAGAGAAGAGATACAAAGTTTTGAAGAACCACTCACTAGTATGTCAGCAACATTAAAAAAATCTGTGAGTTTAAGTCATAATCAAACATCAGCATGATGTAGCAGTAAGGTACTATGATGCAGCAGAAGAGTTCTGGGTTTAAAAAGATGTGGATTGAATGGTGACTTGGTCATCTGGGAAAATATTCCTAGGTCTATTTTTTCAAATATCAAAGGAGATATAAATTATTTAACTTTACAGGAGTTTTATTGATATCAGAAGAGAGAATGCAGGTTGAAATGTATCATAAATGTTAAAGCACTGTACAAATTAAGTTTCAAAATTATTTTTCCTGTGGTGGTTGTTGTTACCTAAACATGGTAAATGAAAGACTAGGATCAAATGTAAACAAGTTGGTATTAAATGTAATAATTATAAAGAAAATGAAGAGATCCTGGAAAGTAGAAGAATCACTGATCAAAAATGTTTATTTGTAAGCAAGCAGTAGATATTCTTCCCGCTGCTAAGAATAAAGAAGTAAACTAACATTCATTTGAAAATATGTTATAGTCTACAATATACTAATAAAGAGCCTATTTTACACTATTACCTGCAACCAAGATAAGAGGCGAGTTAAGACATAATAATACATATATATTCTTTTACCTACATTACTGTTTTGGTGTATTATATTAAGAAGTGGTGCTATTGTTATCTTGTTTTACACATGAGAAAACTAAGGGACAACATATTAATTGGGTCCAAATTAGTTGTGCAAACAATTTATGCTCATTTCCTAATTCCAATTTAGTTTCCTTAAAAAACAACAATGAAACACTGTACTCTTTTTAATACTTTACTGGAGCTTTAAAATTATGATAAACTTGGAGTTACAGAAATTTTACAGGACAGGACTGACATTATAGAATATACCTATCATTTTTTCTAAAGTTTGTATTCTTACAATCTGCATTTACTTTAACTCTGCATTTATCCCAACATATGAGATTTTCTTAAGCTCAGGAAATTCTAATAATTAGTTACAGGTGGTCAGTATATAGCTCATTTCTGTTTTGTAAATATTGCTTGTTTGAATGTAAAGAATATACTAATGAATATACTATGGGGCTGTAAAAGCAGGAGTTATAGAAGAAGGAGTAACCATCAAATTTCTCTCTTCTGTTTGCACATTTTACCGGGATATTCTGATACGTTTAATAATAACGTTCCTAAACTAAAGACAATTATACTTTGGAGAATTCTTGCCCCTGTAATAGAGAATGTAAGAATGCAAACAATTCTTTTAGTATCTACATAACTTCCTAGACATATTAGGAATCTGAATGAAAAATACATTTCATTAATATGATATATGCAAAAATGTAATCAAATGAGTTGCATAGAAAAGATAGACTTTATAAGCACTTATTCAAAATAATTAAATCTGAGCAGATACACATGCATAATATAAATCATTTGGTAACTAATTTGACTAAGATGAAAAATTTCAAATTATTTTAGTTGTTAAAAAACTTGTTATCAACATTTTCAAATAGTATTGTTATATATATTTGCCTCATATTTAGTTTGACAGTAAATGTGTCAGAAATATCCATAGTTAAGTTTTTCCTTACAAAAGATATTTTTAATGTGCTAACTCAAAAATAAGTATACAATTGACAGAGGAATATGTTATGCAGGTATGAAGCAATATTGCTAATTTTCCCTTCAGAAATGGCCTACCATCCATAAATGGCTAAATAATTAAAGTGGAAAGATAATACACACACCTGTTGTAAGTAATTTGCCAAGTGAATTTTATTGACAAAAGCTGTTTTCTTATAGTTACCACAAAGAAAATTGGTTGTTTTTGAAGTTTCCTGCAAATGGCCAAGTAAAAAATAACAGAAATCTATACTATTATAGATCTGCATGTGGTTTTTGTTTGTTTCAAGAGGCAAAATAACTTTTCTGACTTCTTCTTTCAAATTCATATCGAACAGGATAGATAAACATTTCCATAAAATAAAACAATTTTTTTTATTTTTGTATTTTTTTCACTGTAGACATCTGTAGCCAAGTTTGCTTTCAAAATATTAGCTGACCCATCTACTAGAACCAGATCATTTATCCAAGAGTATGTAAATTTAAGGAACTTTTAAGGAGCATAAGACTAATTGCGTCTTCAAGGTGCATAAGTATGGGTCTATCAGACCCACGTTTATTTTCTTTAGAATATTTCCATTGATGAATTATTTATTTTAATTTTATAAGTTCTATTATGTTAAACAATGAGTACTTAATAGGAAAAAAATCACAAAAATAAAACGTTGAGTTTTTAAAATTCATTGAGTATTTATAAATATGCATCAAAATTTTTACCATAGGCTATTTTTGGTCTATAAAGTCAAAAAACGAACATCTAAAATAAATTCCTATATGAACTACAATGAAGATGCTAATAGCACTCTACAAAGTCTTTACTTCAATTATCACTTCTAAGGCAGTCTCCACACATGAAAACGACATGTTTCAAACACATATTGCTTACACTGACAGCACATGTCTTTTCGCTTTCTTGGCATTTTTGTAGAGCATACTTTACATTTCAGTGACGTTGCTGTTTTGTGAGGAGTTCCTTATTATGTTACACAGTGAATAGTTAACAGAAACATAAAATATCAAGAAAATAAATTATTAAATTCTTAATACATATGGGATATTAAGAAGAGAAATCAACATTTTCACAACATCTGTGTACTTGCTTATAAAAATCTAAAAGATAACATCTGAAATAAATTCCTATATGAACTGCAATGAAAATACCAATAGACCTCTACCACAAAAATAAGCTTTGCTTCTTTCACTGTCACATCCAAGGCAGTCTTCACACATGACAACTGCATGTTCCATACACGCCTCTCAATTACACTGACAGCATGTGTGCTTAGCTTTTCTTTCTTATGTGGCAGATTTGTCACCTCTCTTCTCTTTACATTTTGTTAGGAGCTTCCTACTATATTGTACACTATGTACTTGGCAGGGAAATACAAAAATTAAAATAAAATATCAAATATGTAATGAGTGCTTAGAATACCTATCAACATTTTCACATCAGCTGTTTACTTGCTTACAAGACATAAAAGATAACATCAGAAATAGAAAGCTATGTGAACTGTAATGTAAATACAAACAAAATTCTACCACAGAAATAAGTTTTGCTTCAACTGTCACACTGAAAGCAGTCTTCACACATGACAACTGCATGTTCCATGCACAAGTATAGCTTACACTGATGGCATGTATGTTTTGTTTTCCTGTACTTTGTTGTAGGGTACAGTTGACACCTTTTTTTCTTTCCTATTGTCTTAGCAGGTCTTTGTGATTTTTGTATCTGCCTGTTCACCTGTCCACTCACCAGTGTGATCCACAAAGCTTTTGTATAGTTCCCGGAGCAGAAACATTTTGTTTTCTCTCTGCTAAAATGATCTCTTATGAGCTTCAGTTCCAGTTCTCTAAGAAAATTTCTCAATTGTGTTTTGCACTTGTTATTTTCCTTGTAAACTATCAAACTATGCCACACATGTTTAGGATCAAGTAACACACAATATTTGGACAATGCTTTGTGTTTCAAGAGACATCATATTTGCTACATAAATCTTCAACAAAATCTACTCCACCTTCAATTTTGTTGTGGAAAGTTTCAATCTTCTGTTTTTTCAACTTTTCCCTATTAATATTTCCAGCATGGTACATTTTGTTTTCCTTTGCCATATAATAGGCCAATGTTATATCATTTTGAAATCCAAAGATTGTACTATACAAGTCTCTGTTTTGAAATCGCAACATTTCTTTTGGAATTTCTGCTTTGTTCCTGTGTGTAATTCCTGTGCTGGTTAACTTGTGCTCAACTAGCAAATGTAGCATCAATTGGAAACTGGTAAACCAGTTGAATATCACATTCCAATTAGTTTGGAAGATGGGAACAACATGTCTGTTCGCAATATCATTTAGTTTATTACTATATGAATAAGGACCTGATTGTTGAGTTCCAGGATAAATGTCTAAATTGAAAGCATAAGGAGTGTTTGCATCTACAAGTGCATACATTTTTATGACATACTGTGACCCTTCACTTTTGCATTCCTTTGATTACCATAAGAAATCTCTGCTAAGTACAGCAGACTTATTAATGCTTTTATTCGAACTAGTGATGTGTCATAATAAATATATTTTTGGATATGGTTATTGGTGCATATAGGAGGTTTTACTTGCATTTCAGTCTTTGTGTATTTGACAGCATCTTATAGCATTTCATCTGTTACAATTTTCAATACTGAATGGCAATATTGGCCTTCAATATAATACCTTTACCTCTGCCAAAGACCCTCACTACATTTTTGGACCTAGCTCTTACATTAGATTTCAACTAGTCAAATATGTACTCACATTGCTGTTTTTTTCATCAGTTGAATCAAGGTCTGCATTCCCTGTGTCTATCCCAATCAGATCTTGCTCCATTTCACTGTCAAAGAAAATTTGGTTCTCATGGCCAATGTCAAAATCATCATATCATCATCATCATCATTATCATCGTCATAATCATTATCATCCACCCACACCACTCTTCTGCTATAATAGTATATATTTTACCATAATGAATCATCTTCATCATCCATGCATAAGTAATTTGACTATTCACTTTTGACCTCCTCCAAAACTTGTGCTGAATTGGGCTATGTCTGCCAGAAAACAAAACAAAACAAAAAAACACCTTTTTTTTTTTTTGTCACAAATCCTAGAGTAGTGTGGGTCTGTTGCACCTTTTTTGATGTCCAGGTAAGCATAAACAAAACCAGTTAGCTGGAGCATAAGGTGGGTACAAATTCTATTTTGTCACTTTTGCACATATGGCCATACCTTCCTGTTCATCATACCAAGTGGCAAACACATATAGATTGCTTCCTGTGTTCCTCAGGGAAAGGTACTGAGACACATAGCTTGCTACTATTATACTGACGTACAAATTACAGTAGAAAAGTGAGGGACAGGCCCCCTGGAACTAGTGTTATGTTCCTTGGGAGGAAATACTTTCAAATGCCCTCTACTTCTTAATTCTGCTAATTCATTAGTGTTTGCTAATAAACTTTCAGAATAATTAAAGAATATAAGATATAAGAGATCATCTCCATTAACATATCATTTTTCTTAGTGGTATAAACTTGGTGTGTGTGTGTGTATACATAATTGTCAACTGTATACTGTATTGCTTGTAAAACAGAAGCCAATGACTGGAGTTGCTAAGACATCATTGTTATGTATGTGCTTATCAATCTTCATTGAGATCTTTAATTATATACAAGCATTTTAAAAAGTGTCAAATGCAAGTCCTTTTTTTGTAGTTGCTGGGTCATCCACATAAATTTCGTTTTTACTTCTTGCTTTCAGCCCTTACTAATATGAGAGGCAAGATTAAACAGTTTTTCTTCTCTTCTGTTCAAAAGTACATGAAAATAAAATGAAGAGGGTGACAGTTTCCCCAGTTGTAATTCATAGCTTATAGAACCCTCCCATGCAGATCCACGAATGTACATTGCATTCTAGAATTTCAAAAGGAAGAAAAAATATATAGAATAAAATATATTTGTAATTCTCAGAGATGTGATGAAACGTGTATTTTTACAGAGTGTGAAAATGACATAAAAGTTGAAATGCAGAATATTTTCTTGTTTTGTAGTATTGAAACTGAATTTTATAGCTGTTGTTTACAGATAAGTCATGTTTAATTTGCTACCTTCCCAAATCATTTGGATAACTCTATCCCATGCACATCTGTAATTGACAACAAGCCATATCTATATTACAAGTCTTGTCTTTTTAACTCATTCGCTATTCCTCAGAGAAGATAGGCAACATTTTCAATTCTGAGAACAGTCCTTATTTCCTCAGTAGGAATTGGTTTCTTTAACATATTGAATATTCTTTACCAGATGAATATTGCTCACTACATATTCAATTACTCTGTTCCTAGCCTACTAAAATCCTCTAACACAGTGAGATGCAGTGTTTAAAATATGCTTGTTTGCACTCAGAAGGATAAGGGACAAATAGGAGAAGAAGGAAAGAGAGTCAAAATTATCAGTTCTTGTTACATGCATGTGCTAATACCTAGCAAACCTTACTATTCTGGACATGCACTAATAAAGACTGAATTACAGAAAATAACATAGATTTTAAAAATCATGAAATTGTACTTCAGTATTAACCAATGCCAGGAAATAAGTAGCTATTAGCAGATAAATGAAAAAAGAAAAACACAAGAAACAAAGCTAATTCTACAATGAACAAACACATTGACAAACTAAAATACTGACTTTTAGCTGTATCCTTTTATTTTATAGTTTCACTTATTAATGCACTTGTCAAAACTATATAATGTTTAATTATCTTTATGCAGCACACAATATATGCATTCATTCAAGTATATTTAATGTTTCAATATTTTATGCTAAGATTAATTATTAATTTTGCTTAATATTGAGTTCATTAAATATTAATAATTTTATATGCAATTTTAATAGTCACAAATAATTTAATTATTTGAATAATAAATATATAGTTTAAATTATGCTCCTTACTGGACATTTTAGGATAATGAATATTAAAAATGAATGATGGAAGCTAATTTGATTGAAAGTTAAAACCCTTTATGGAATTTACCATTGAATGTTTCTCTCTCTTCATTCAATTCAAAAAGAAAGGCAAAGACACCAAATTCGTCTTTTTAACTGTTATTAACTAGACTAGGAGACAATACTTTACCTGATATTTCAAAGTTTCACTTTGTGAAAATTAACTGACCCAACCCATTCAATAAACTATTGTATTAAACATAATTTCTTCTATTTCCTCCACACACAAAAGTGGAGAATTTAATTAGTATTAATACTGCTGATTGCTGTATAAGGAAAATAATCTAATACATCCGTACACCTGTTGCGTGCTAAGTGCTCACACCTTTTTGCCACCTATTCAGACATTGAGAAGTCTATAATATTTTACATATAAAAATAAAATATCTGAAGTTCTGAAAGAATATGTAATTTGCTGAATTTCATACAGCCATTAAATGAACTTACTATCAAATCTACGTGCGTCTGACTTTAAAACTTGACTTCTTGTACAAAATATTAGCTAATTCCACTCACAGTTGTTAGTTATGTTTTACTGTAATCTATTTCAACTTTCTGGTGCAGGTTAGACTTTCAAAGAGGCTGTAAGGTCCTCAGTAATATGGATCCTTGATGATATGGCTGCTCAAAGAAATGAACTTCCAGGTATGGGATTTGAATTTTAAATCTGTTGACTACTACCAAGAAGGAAATAATTCATTTTACTGATACATAACATAGGCCTAAGATATTAACCTGCTGAACTCTTGAATGTTACTGAGTACGAATATTTAACTTCATATTTAATATGTATTTAGTGCCAGTCAAACCAATTCCTGAGTCACTACATATTTTGCTTATTTTTATTTCTTTCTTTATTTAACACTGTTGAGAATCTGTCAGGAAAAGCTAAAATTATCAAGCCTATATTACATACTAGATATCCCCACAAATATTAATTATTAAATTTTCCTCACAGCCTTGTAAATGAGAGTCCCTAAAGCGAAGTTATAGGGTGTTTTTGCTTCTCTTTCCCAGCTCGATGATTCTCTAAGTATTTGAGCTTTTTATGAAGAAATAGAACAGCTTCAAATACACTTCTAGTGACTGACTCTGGGTTCTTGATTTCATACTCTCAATTATCTACTTGAAATTGCCACTTAAGTGATTAATAGATATATAAATTTAACAAATATTACACAGAAAATTAACAAACATTACACCTCATTTATTGGTCCATAAGTGGAGACTACCCTGTCCTTTATCCAGGTTGGTAAATTGTACTTCTATCCACTTAATCATTTAAGCAAAAGTCTAGGAATTATGATTCTTCTTTTTCCATATGATGCATCATATTTTACCACTTGTAAGTCTTATTTGCTTACTGCCCAAACTCATATTTGAGTCTATTCAATACTCTCTTTCCTTTATTGTTTCTGATTTGTATAACCATACTAGTTTTATTGCCCAGTAAAGGAATTTTTATGGAGACAAAGTATCAATAGCATTGTGATGGCTTCCCATTAAGAGAAGAAAAATCCAAATTCAATTCTCTTATCCTGTGCTGCCAGGCTTTGCATGACCTGGTTTTTGCCTGATTTTTCCCCTTGCTATGCTCCAGTCACACATTTAGGAGAAGGTTTGGAACCAAACTTAGTTATTCCTCCCTGATTTGACACATACTATTACCTTAAATTTGAACAGTCTCCTATTGCTCTCAGCAGTGAGCAGGACAGGTGTCCTCTCACTCAGGAGGTCTCACCTCCAAGTCAT
The DNA here is from genome assembly GCA_004365215.1 of Cuniculus paca. Lineage (NCBI taxonomy): Eukaryota > Metazoa > Chordata > Mammalia > Rodentia > Cuniculidae > Cuniculus > Cuniculus paca. The sequence continues at coordinate 6,451 of RJWT010005578.1, read as the reverse complement.
CACTTTGCTGAAGCACATCTCCAGGTGTCCATCACATGAATAGCTCACCTAAGCCTGTGTCTAACAGCACTCTGTTTTATTTTATTCTATTAAGTTATCAATTTGTTCAAATGAATATAGTATTGGAGTATAAAATAGTTTTTGAGAGAACAAACCTTTTATCTCTTCCTTGCTGCGATATTTCCAGCTGCCCTAGATCACTCTCTTAGAGACTGGTGCTCACTGAATACTGATTGAATGAATATATAGGTAAAGAAAAGACTTATGCATGATTTAAAAGAAATCTCTAAACAATTTCCAGTTTATGCCCAGTTATGCCCTCTAACTGGTTTTCCAGTGATGCCCTCTAAGATTCTGGCCAAGCAACCATACCGTTAAATGTCGTTATTTTCTGGCATATGTATTTTCATGTATTTTATGTTAAACAACTAGGTTTGAGGATTGAAATAATTTTTTTTGCAATTACATAATTTCACACCTAAAGGAAAACAAATTTTGAAATGACAGAACAAGAGAAGAGAAACTGAGTCAGTATCTAAGTGTTACTTTCACTTGGCCTGGTTATTCAGTAACTACTGTATTACTTTAAGGAGCTATCAAATAGTTTTGTAGGATGCTGTGAATTGTGAATCAAACCAGAAAGAAAAGAGGAAAGAAATGACATAATCCTCAAGATTAATTCTTTGAGCTCTGCCTTACTTTACCTTCCCTCAGTAGGGTTTATCTCTTTCATCTTTGAACTCCAAAGGCAATTATTCTGTACTTTTTAGATTACAATTTACCACATGAGATAATATGGTATATTAGTCATATATTGTATTTCTTTCCTTTTATGCTAACTTGCATTACTCTTCAACAGAAGGATCTGGGGTTTATTTCTCTATTTCTCATGGAGACTTAGTAACATATCGACCTTATATCATTTATGTTTTAAAGTTTGTTAACACTAGCAAAAATTACACTGTTTTTAAGTGTTCATAAGAAGCCTGTTAAATACATATTTGTTGGTAGAAAAAAGAAACAAAGGAAAGCAAAGAAGGAAGGAAGTGAGGGAGGGAAGCGTGAAGGAAAAAGGAGACAAATGAAGAAATAACTCGTGGTTGGAGTAACGGTTTTATACCACAAGGCTTTGATCTAAGGAATTTAGCTAAGAGCTAAGTTTTCCTCCTCATAATTGCAAACCTTTAATTTATTTTAAATCCACCAGAGGTGGGAATGCCAAGTATCCAGACACCAAATAACAGCTTTCATCAACAAGGTGACAGCTTGCTCCTAATGTTTAGGCAATTAAAAGATCTATCTGGGAGGCACTGCTTTTGCCAACATAAAAGCCTTTTGCCTGACTGACTCTGCCACACATCCCAGCCCTCCCACATGTGTTCCATTGATCTGCTAAGAGAGCAGTGACTAATTCCAAGTGTCTCTATGGGCAAAGCAGTATTCCTGGCTCATTGATGAGATTGCATATTTTCCAACAAATCCCCTCGCTTTTCCACATGCGAAGGCAGTACATTTACTTAATAATGATGTAGAAAGTGATGAATCTAAGTATTCTCTAGCAAATATTTGTTGCAACTTCCCAGTGTCTTCCAGGACTTAGCTATAAGACTTTGAAAAGTATTTCAAATTCAGCTTTCTTTCTTTCAATGTGAAATACAAGTTTTGCTCCTTCTCACCTCCAGGATACTAGTGAGGTTCACAAAGGGAAGGTGAAATGAAACATTGCAAGAAACATAAATGTAAATTCAGAATCTTAAAACGAAGAAGTTCCAGTAGGTAGGTTTTGCAGGGCCAAATTCTCAGAATTGTAATTCTGTGCAGAGTGAGTATTGTGACTTGACTTTTTGGTAGGAAGACAAGAATAAAACATTTATGATAGAATATAAGAAAATAGTATTACAAAATGAATAAATCAGAATATTTACATTACCTCTGCCCTTTCAAGGTTAAAGGAGATGCAAACATTTTTCATATCTTTAATACAGAGTAGAGCAAAGCACACAGAAATTAGGAGAAATTCTGGATAAGTAGTAAAAACAAATATCTTGGGTTTATTCTAAGGTTTCTTTCACCTTTTAAAAATATTTCTATTATAATTTTATGTTGGAATTATTACCTGGAGTTATCAATTGTTTAAGAGGAAAAAATAAAGGAGGAAAATATTTTCCTCTAGCAAAATATCTTGATAATAAAAGGCACACTTAAAATACATACTTTTTTTTTTTTTTTTTTTTTTTTTTGCGGCACCGGGGATTGAACTCACGACCTTGTGCTTGCCGGGCAGGTGCTTAGACCACTGAGCTAGATCCCCAGCCCTAAATACATACATTTTTGCTAATATTTTTTTCTACTGGTCATGTAAAAATTTGACTATATCACTTCTTGTTCTATATAAGCAGAATTTTCAAATACAGCATCTGAAAGTCTTTGACTCTGGTTTAGTTCCTAGAAAATGACCAAATCACTCAATTTATATTGATAGTTTCCTGTTTCTCTTGTTAGATTTTCTGGTTGGACAGGTAGAAAATGAACACAGTTTCAAAAAATAATGCTTTTGAATTCTTGACTTCTCATATACACTTTATTTTAGTATAACAAGATATTCATTTCTATCTTAAAAATTTGCTTAATTTTATATTTTTTATTATAGTGACTTTGATTTTAGAGAAGGCTAATTATAAAAATGAAAACTGATTACTTGGGCATAATGGGACATCTTAACATGATCCTGCTTTTGTTTGTCTACCGATGAGTTTTAGACAAATTATGTACTCCCACAGGCCATCTCTTCCAACTTGCAACATGTCAGTACCAGTATCTGTATAGGTTCAAAGGAAAGAAAGTCTCCAAAAGGGAAAACGTCTCTGCAATTACAAATCAATAGTTTTAAATAAAATTTTTTTGTACAATACAAAAAATGGATGAAAGTAAGGATGTCCAGAAGAAAATGTTTAAAAGATGAATTATGTGTAATGATAAAATACAGACCATGTTAGGCAATTAAACTAACCTAAGCCTATTTTCAAAGGTAAAGTAAGTCTACATGTTCTGTTTTCCTAGGCAAAGATACTATCTAGGACTTCATAAATCCATTTTCTCATGGCCTGGATAAATGAACTCTTTTCCATGCTTTCTGGATTCAAAATTTTGCTTAAAGATCTAAAAGACTAATATTTTGCTTCTTTGTTACTTTTCACATTTCAATTTATCTCTTTAAAGGAAACATTTTTGGTCTTACACTATATCAAAACTAATGACTCCACACCTTGAGGCAGAGTGAGATCCGTCTCAGAAGGCAAGTGATATGACATAAGAGAAAGTGATACCGTTGGCATGAATTTTAAAGTACTTTCTGATTCACAGAATGCTAATGGCATAAAAAGAATTGAGAACTCCTGAATGCAAGTTCAGATATAAGGATATATTATTCTCTTATTATTTTGTTATGAAATCTTGTTTTATTTTTCATAAAGATGCTTTTATAACTCACATTTTTAACAGAAAATGGGATACTAATTTCTGCTACTGCATAATATTATATATATATATAATTTCTATTATTGCATAGCATCATATATATTTCAAGTTATTTTTGCAGGAAGTGTATTAGAACAGAAATGGCAGTAACGAAGTTAGCCGCTGGTGCGTTATTGCATCTTAGTTATTCATTTGGCAGTTAGCTATCAAGTGTTTGGTTTAGAGTAACAGCTAACATTCATTTTGTGCTATTGGTAGTCCAAGCATTTTTCTAAGTATTGAGTTTCTTATTCCTTTTAAACAGTGAGAATGATACGTATTTAACATCATTTTTTTTTCTGCTAAAGAAACTGAGGCAAAAGGAAGTAGCTGCTTTTCAATCATACATATGAGTAGCAAAGCTTCAATTCTAACAGAGACTGTTGGACTCTGAAGACCAGAACTACTTTTGCTTTAGAAATAGTGATAGATGATGTACCAGCTCTGATTTCAAACAGCTTAAGCTGTAGAAAGAGTAAAAGGAGTTCGCATGTGTGTTACACCTGACAGAATGTCTCAAAGGATGTATAAGAGCACAGTAAGGAAATGTCAAAAATTATGTGGTCTTCAAGGGGCCTCAATTCTTCACACGGATATGGAAAGACATATGAACCAATTTCAGGCTTATAAATAAGCAAGCCCAGGCTAGGGATTTAGCTCAGTGGCCTAAGCGCCTGCCTGGCAAGCACAAGGTCACGAGTTTGATCCCTGGTGCCGCAAAAAAAATAAATAAATAAAAATTAAAAAATAAATAAGTAAGCCCAATGAAGTATTGTACATTACGTTGTCATGCTTTTACAGTCATGATACACGCACAGAGCAGAATGTGAATAATCTCATAACATAGGTAGAAATAAGTAGAAATTTCCCTAAGCAGGCGATTTCTAGGTGAGTAAGAGAGTAGGACACATCAGACAAAGGCAAAAATCAAACACAGTAAGCTTGAAGAAGAAATAAACTGAAGTCCAGTGGAGCATGAAATGACCTGGCAAGCCTGACAGAAGGGACTTCAATTGTATGGAGCATGGAAGGCAGGCTGCATGCGCAGTGCTGAACTTCAACCCAACGAAAATAAGATCATGAAAGGAAAGAAATAGATCAAATTCTGCTTGCTTGTCCTCGGTGAAAATCTTCAGTCAAATACAAAGTCTTTCTATGCAAAAAGGAGGGGGGGGCTTTGTTAAAACCTGAGTACTTGATAATAGAAATTTTACCTTCCCTATTATTGCTATGAAGTCAGTTTCTCTAATGCACAGCATATTCAATCATTTATTCTTTCATTCAGATATTTAGTCTTTCCAAACAAAAGGAATCATTCATGTTGTGTAGGGCAGCATGCTAGGAACCTTAAGAAACACAAAATTGAGGATGAATAGAATCTGTTCTCTATGTACTTTAAGTCATAGACACAGCAGAGTCATACTGGTCATCCATTCTGACTGGTTGGTGCCCATGCAGAGTGACTGAGTATTTGGAACATGGGTCCAGCTTGGAGGTAAGTTGGCTTATACAGTAGTGTGCTGAAGCCTACCGGCACAGTGTCATAGTAGGCCACTGCACATTTTAAGGAATGATTTGAGTCAGTCTGTAAACACAACTACTATTTGAAATTAAAGAATACAAATGAAATATAATTAAATAACTGATATAAAAGCAAAGAAAATGAAACTAGTTATTTCATTAGCTTTATTATTTTCTATGCATTTGAGGTTATCATTGGTTGTATTGCTATTGTTGAAATGGTATATTGTATAAAGGTATGCTACTTACTATACATGTGTTTCCTATTTCATATCCAATGATATCAGCTTGATATCTTAAAATGACCATGCTAAAAATGTTTATATTATGGAAACTGACAAATCTGTAAATCAAGAATTTCTTCTTGGAGATCTGATTTCTACATATTTACATAGAACATCAGTGGTTGTTTATAAAATGGCAATACAAGGCTTATTGTCATGTTTTCTCTCCAGCATCTAAACCTAGTTTCATAATTGGAAGCTCAAGCGCCTCATCTCTTCAGCAACAGCATCAACATGTCTAGATTATTCCTACCATTTTGCTCTTGTCATATATTAAATATTTTCTGGTACAATGGTTCTCAGCTTTGGCTGTATATTGGAATCACCTAAAGAATTTAAGAAAATTTTTTCTTTAAAGTAACTAAATATGTCTGTGACAATTTGAATCAAGTCAGTGGAGAATGAAATATATATATATATATATATATATATATATATATATATATATCCCCAAGGTGATTCTAACTGCAACCAAGCCCAGGAAACTGTAAAAGAACATACATGTACCTGGAGTGGATTATATTCTATTGCTAGGAGAGGCTATATTTTACTTTCTACAAAATCAGCATGGGGTAGAAGCAGGTGGCAGCTAGAAACTGGACCAGAGGTCATGCTTAAACACCAGTGGTGAAACCAAAGTTTTCTCCGGATGGTCCTATCACCCTCTTTCCCTCAGCCAGGAATAATGCCCTTTCACAGCAGCTCTTTGTTCAATGAGTGCCCCTGCCACATCCAGCAGCTGTAAACTAACTGAGGGCAATCAGGTCACAGTTGGTTTTGGTGTCTGTTTCCTCAAAGACACGTTGTCACCCTTTTTCTTTGCTTCTTTCCAGGGAATCTATTTTAAACCCTTGAAACATAAAAGAATCTAATTTCGTCCCATTCCTCAGGACAATAGGTCCCCTGCCCTGCTCCTCCCCTTTTAAGAAAAGTTACTTTTAGTCATTCCAAAGTGCTACCCTTTTCTCCTTTTCTAAGGGAAAAATGTTTTTAGTCAGTCCCCAAAAGCTTTTTGGTCTTTTTCTTCTGAAGAAAAATAACACAAACTATTTTCTATAAGAAAAGTTACAACATGAGAAATACATAAAAAAACATATATTGATGCGTTTCTGTCAATCTTCAACTTTAAG
>RJWT010005577.1:0-30708 GCA_004365215.1 Cuniculus paca | reverse complement strand
AAAAGAAGAGAAATAATACATCTATTATTCTTTGGTGATTTCAAATCATCTTTATTACCAGGTAGTTTGATTTCCAATCATCTCTTAATGATAATTTTCACAGAAAGGTCCCAAATAAAGTGTACCTGTTTATGTTGCCTAGATTATCTGATGTCCTTATTCTCTGGGATTAAATCTATGACAGAATCTCTGGAGAAGGAGAAAAGAGGAAGAAATAGGAAGGAAGGGATGATTATTATTAAGCATCAGCCGAGACTTTGAAAAAGTATGCTGGTGTGAGAACCTGAGAAGGATGAGGCCACTGAATTTCTTTTTCAAAATGGCATAAGAGACACTAAAGTCAAATTACTTTGTAATTTTACCTAAATTTCTCTCAATTGGTGTTTAAACAGACACATCCTTCTGACTAGAAACACTGACAGAAAGTTTTTAGAAATGCTTTTATAAGGGTAAAAGCCCTAATGTGATGACTATATTTGGGTAAAACATTTATTTAAGTGTTGACGTTCCAATTATGGCAATAAACATCTCGTCAAAATAAAATTTCAGTGAAGAATTATTTAAAGATCATTTTAGAATTTTAATTACAACAAAAGTAATGTTGACAAATAGAATTCACACTTAGCATTCAGAAATTATATCTCTCCCAAAGAATCAATCATGAATTATTCTGCATCATTCATGGATGATATAATTGAGTTTTATTGCAGAAATTTGTATCTCCCTGTGAAACTATGAGCATGTCCACATTTAAACATTCATACAAAGTACTAGGTTATTGTGAATGTGTTAATTTCTGCTAAACTTTACTGTTTAATAAAGTGTATATAATTTTTTTAGGAAAATGTTTAAAAACATATTGCAGTACCAAATATTTGCCTTATTCTGAACCTTTGGTATTTCAATAACAAAATACTGTAGTTGAAAATAATGTTAGAATTATTAAATACTGTTTATACTCTGGGTATTGTCTTAAATAATATTATTTTAAATACTGTAACATATAGGGGTGTCTAATAATTTGAAAACCCAATACTACAAAATTAAATGCATGTGAACGAAGTATCTTAGAATCATGGTACTTGTGATGACTTTGGGTAGGAGAACACATTTTAGCAAATATGTCTTATAACATTAACAAATAATTATTATAACTCTGAGTAGAGGAACACATATTAGTGACTATTTCTTATAAAATATTTGACTGAATTATTGTTGTGTAATACTACTTTTTTTTAAATTTTGATTTTCAAAATACCTTGAGGCTCAAGTGGGGAGTAAAGGGAAGCCAAAGAGTAGCCTCCACCAGAAATACTTTCTCCCGAAGGGATTCTCAAAAAGACTAATGAAAAGTTCATTAAGTGCCTTGTCAGACATCCGCCAATAACTGAATGCTGTTTAGTAATTATCTGGTAGTTACTAATGAGGCACTAATTGTTCCCCACCCCAATTAGACCAACTCTGCGGCCAATGAAAGAAAGAACCATTCACTTGCTATTTACTTTGTAAAGAGGGTTATTCTTCTCTTTCTATTTGCCCCATGTAGATATAGAGAATGTTGTGCATATATACGTGTATAATGAGATTTCATGTATCAGTAACAGTTATACTGTTTTAGTCACTAACCATGTGATTTCAACTATATCAGAAGTAACTGTTTTTTTATTTATTTTCTTTGTTGAATCAGAAGCCAAAATCTTCAGGAAATGATATACTACTCAGGACAAAGTAATTTGAAAATATTAAGAGTGTATAGAAAATTTCAGAATATTGGCTTTTTCACAAGCTGTGTTAGTGATGCAGAAAAGTTAATTCTGAATAAAACTTCATGATTTAAAATGTTTTCTTCCTACACATACTCTTCATTAAACTATACAGCAATTCCATTAAAGAAGAGTTATTTCTGCAACCCAAATACCTGGGAAGTTTCTAACTTCTGTGACTTAATAAAAAAATGATGATTATTTTGTTCATTTGTCTTTTTTTTGTACACAAAAGATTAGATTACATCCAAGGCACAAACAATTATGTGATGTCAATAATACAATAATATAAAATGAATCCTACAGAATTATTGCAACAATTTGTTTTGAATTTCATCTTCATTAGTTCATTTTAAATATCTCTATGTGCTTTAGTTCTCTCCATTCATTTTTTCAACAAACATTTACTGACCTTTCTGTGACATGCATTATGCTAGACTTGGAGTTATAAAGATGAACAAGTCCCTGTCATGAAAGCAAAGGTCAGTGGGAAAAACTGATATGCAGGTAAGGCTATAAATTAGATTGAGGTTAGAAGTATATGCAAAAAGTTGTGAAAATGCAGACAGGTATAGAGAAGCCTGTGTTAAAGTGAGAAGTTGTTTGATTAATATGAAAGGGTTCGTAACACTTTCCACACAGGGAAAATGTGGGAGGGACACCTCATACAGAGGGAACAGCGTGTGCAAAGAATAATGAAGTCTGGAAACACCATGGGATTTACACAATCTTGCCATAACTGCAAGTCATAGAAGAGAGAGATCATGATGCTGGAAGAACAAGAGCAAATCAGGGCCACATTGTGACAAACTTTGTATGCTACATAATTGAGAATTTATCCTTTAGGTCATAGGGAGACATTGATGGCATATAGTTGATAGAGTGCTGTTATTAGATTTGACAGCAGCAGGGAAAATGAAAGACCTTGGAAGGGCAACCAATTTAGAGACTTAAAATATTTGAGGAGAAAATACCTGAAGTGATTATAGCTGTGGGAATAGGGATACTATGTTAAATTCAATAGTAATTTAGCAGATAAAATAGGAAAGATCAGGAAGCTAAATATAGCTGAAATATTGAGAGCTGAGTTGTAAATATTAAGTGAATGATTTATTTTGATATCCAGGTAGTTAAGGAACAAGGGCAACCTTTTTATAGCTATGGATTTTACATATATTTATATATATTTAAAGAATTGAATGTATCACAGTGAGCCTGACTTACAGATTCTTATTAAAACTTAAAGATGTTTTGATGATAGATATATTAATTTTAATAGCAAAGACAGCAAAAAACTCATTCTAAGGTTGTGGTTTAGCATCCTTTAATGAATCTTTCCCTGAAAAGCATTTCAGAACGCCTGCTAGTTTATCTCAAGATTGCAGATGCGTGCAACTCCTACCTCCTACTTTAACTTAGGACATGGTGTATGTGGTAATGAGAAAGTTGACAACTGGAGGATGTTCTCCAAATTGAGGTCAAAGGCCAAAACTGATGTACTGCCATAAATGTGAGTGAGAAGCACAATATATGTAAAATTATATATATATATATATGTATATATATATATGCATACAACCATATATATATAAATAACCCTGTATATGTATTAGACTAGTATTATTAACATATATAGAATCATTCTAGTTTACATATATACAGAATAAACAAATACATACAATGACAAACAGTCTAGGCAGGACTGATTCTTTACAACCTATAACAGCAGAATTTTTCAGGGAGTGTCAGACTTTGACTTTATTTTCTTTTTTTTCCCTCCCAGCACCAGGACTGAATTCATGACCTCATGCTTGCCAGGCAGGCACTTAAGCCACTGAGCTAAATCCTGGGCCCTTGTCTTTTTGAGACAGGGTGTTGCTATGCTGTTCAGGCTGGCCTTGAGCTCACTTTGTAGCCCAGGCTGGTCTTGAACTCACTTTGTAGCCCAGGCTGGTCTCGAACTCACGACAATTCTCCTGTCTCAGCTTCCTGAGTGCTGGGGTTACAGGCATGTACCACCAGGCCTAGCTCTGGCTTTGACTTTGAATAAGAATTAATAACCCTTTGCTGAAATACAGACATATAATGTCTCCTCGAGGTAGAAAAAGAAAACATCAAAGTTTTAAAAGAAACTTGAGAAATTTAATAATGAAAATTGTGTTGGGCTACAAACCAATGTCCAAATAGCTTATTTACTTTAAACAGGGTAAGCAATACTCATGAGCCTCAGTTGCCTCACCTATGGGGGGATAAATACAGTGCTAGAAAAAAAGGAATTTCAGAACGAAAAATTAAAGCCTCCAGTTAGTTGAATCAAACACTTTCAGAATCTTTGCCAAATATGTCAGTTTTAAGTTAGACTAGTCTTAATTTACACATTGGCGAGATTGGATATTTGTAATAATGAGATTATTCCTCATGTAGACTTGATGAAATTCTTAATTTTCCAATTCAAGACCCAATTTTTTCTCAGTACTATCATAAGCTTTAAATTCTGACCTGATGAAATCAATAAGGTAATAAAAAACTTGTATTGTTTTTAGGGTTAAATTTATTTTAATATATAAAAACATAATTTGCACATGTTAATAATGTAAATGGATATTTCTGTGTATACCTTATTAAGTACTGTTTAAAACAAGGTATACTTATCTAACTTTTCAAAAATTGGTTTATGGTGAAAACTTTGAAAATAATTCCTTTTATTTTTTTTAAATATAGCTTTTCATTATAGCTATAAACACCCCACTATGCAGTAGCACATCAGAACTACTTATCAAAAATCTATATTCCTAAACATTATATTTTATTTGATAGTTTGCAAATGCTACTTATTTATTTAGTCTTTCAATGAACTTTTTCAGACTGTTACTGGAATTGAAGGAATAAGAACCATTTTCTTTTAAACAAATAGTTCAATTAGAATCCTACTGTGTCCAAGGGACCATGCTTAATTCAATAGAAGCTTTTTAGATCTTTCCCTTAACTGACAGTATGCAAGAAATGCCTTTAAAGCCATTTGCATGAAGGAAAGGGGGTCAAAAAGATTAAGTAATTTGTGCAAAATCACGTAGTTAATAATCAAGTGCCTCAAAAATTTAATCCAGACCTCTCTAGTTACAAAGTTTCCACTGTATGCTTTCTATTTTGAACAGGTAAAAGAATATTTGAAGCCTGCTTCTTACAGCTGTTAACAACTCCACTTAGAGTCAGTGTACACTTAAATAAAGGTGTGTCCACTGATTCCTTTCAGGGAGACATAAATAATAGACATAAATTGCATTCTATATAAGAAACAAGCAATCATACACTAATTTAATCCAGCAGAGCACCATTACTGGGAAAGAAAGAATCAAATCCAAAATTTGAGGCTGCTGCTGTTGTTTCTCTGGGGAATAAGAGAGCAATACAGTTGCTCTCATCCTGTGTCTAAGCTGTCTGGCTCCTGTAACAAAATATCTTTTAAAGTGCATCCATTTTCCTACAAATGACTCAGGTTTTCTTTCTTTTTTCTTTTTTTTTCTTTTTCTTTTTTTTCTTTTTTGGGGAAGAGTAGTATTCTGTTGTTTGGGCGATATTGCATTTTCTTTATCCATTCATCTGTTGATGGATATATAGGCTGTTTCCAAGATTTAGCTATGATGAATTGTGCTTCTATAAACATTGGTTTTTATGTATCACTGTAATATGATGTTTTTAATGCTTTGGGGGAGAATACTAGAAGTGGAATAGCTAGGTCAAAATAAATTTCTAGTTTTGGGTTTTTAAGTATTCTGCATACTGATTTCCAAAGTGGTTGTACTAGTTTAAATTCCCACCAACAGTCCAGAAAGGTTCTTCCCTCACCCCATTTTTTTTTTCTTCATGACGGCCATTTTTTTCAGAGATAAGGTTGAAGCTCAGTTTTGTTTTAATTTGCATTTCTCTAATAGCTAATGATGTTAACCATTTCTTCATGTGTTAATCAGCCAACTGTACTTCTTTTTCTCTGAAGTGTTTATTCCTTTCGATTGCCCATTTAACAAGTATTGAAAGTTTGAATTTTGTGGAGGCAGTTACCACCACTAAAACTGTAGCATCCTGCTTTAGTGGGATAATTTGATGTTACAGTTTGCGATTTCCAAACTAATGTCATTTCCTACATATAGGAAAATTTATAAATCTTATTTGAAATTTTACATCACTAAATTGCTGAAATTTGAGATCTTTTTTGATTGATTTGGTGCATTACATGTATAACCTTTCTCCAAATCCCATTTTCTGTCAGAAACAAGTTACAAAGATCTCTGAAGCAAAACTGCAGTAGTAGTTCTGCGTATCTAACTTCAATTAAAGGCTGTGCTCTCCATTTAACAAAGAGAAAGTTAAATACCAGAAAATACTACTGAAGCCAAAAACTTCATTTTACCTCTTGTACCAAATTACGTAAATATATTCAGATTTAGTTCTATTGTCTGCTGGGCATTTGGACTTGAGATACTTTGGTAGAGAGTATCTTTACAAAGAAAAGGTAGAAAATATTATGTGACTATTAACAGTAAAGAGACACCAGAGAAAATGTTATGTCTAACTTGAAATTCTAGATAATTAGGTTATTTATTTATTTATTTATTTATTTATTTTGCTTTAGTAATTTCTGTTCTTTTTTTTTTTTCCAGAATCCTTTTTGGTGTACTGCTAAGTGTTTTAATAAGTTGATTGTATATGTATTTTATTCACCATGCTAGGAAAATTTATAATCATAACTGCTATTTCTGTCAAGAGTATTAGCTGTGTTTAATTCTAAACTATGGTTTATCACTGAATTATCTTTCATCTTGTGGATAAATTGTTTAAAATTTCATGTAACAAATTGGCTATAACTTTTTATTTAGAGGATAACTCCATTCTTCTATACCTGAAGAGTCTCAGTATTAAAATATTGCTGTTATGGTCTAAGTCTATTATTTCTTTGTGGGCCTAAGAATCTTGTTTGTGTTGTAAGGTGTAGCTCTGTGTTTGACTTAAAAATTCCCATCCTAACCACTGCAGTAACAGTCTAACTAATGTTGAAAAGGGACTCATATCTTAATACTAAACTGATAAAATAACATAAAATATATTTAAATGTCTCTTTTATGGAGGAGAAATAAGAGTAATAAAAAATAATGAATATTTTGTGGTTATATATTCTGGTCATCAATAGCTGTTGCAGTAGAAATTTAAGTGTCCACTGAAACTCACCAAGAAAGAGAAGCATTCAAAGAACTATTCCACCACCATTTTATAATATTCTTGAATGTTTCATTCTTGGCAATATATTGTATTTTAATACTGTAGAAAAAAATGTCTCTATGATTCACAAACAGTGGAATTTATGGGCTATTTTATGCCAATGGTGTTGATGTGCTACTGTTTACAATACAATAAAACTTAATGAAAGGAAGCAAAAAACAATTCACTTAGTATAGATTTGTTCCTAAACCAGTAAAATAAATTGAATGTAGCTGCTATTTCTAAAATGTTTCAGAATTTGAGCGTCAGTCATTCCTTTCGGTTATATCTTTATATAGGACATGCTACATTAAACTGCCTGTGTTTAAAAAGATGCTTTTTTTTTCACCAGTGTCACATATGTCCCATGTACTTTTCAAAAGAATAACATTTTAAGTATAACCTTAGTTTGAGTTTTCATTCACTTTCAACAATTTTATCCATCTCAAACATGAAACAGTAGAGAATTCACATAATAGATTAGGGATTAGTAGATGTAACTCAACTGGTTCTTCCAAATCTAGACCAGTAACTTTGTTGCATTAATGTTCAGTGTTCTTACCCACAGAATAAGGGTTAAATTTATTCCACTATTTTCTAACATTTGTTGACAGGAATTGACTGAGTTTAAAATTAAAGCAGAGAAAAACTATTCTATTGATTTTTTCACTTACCCATTGTTTTCACTACATAATACACACTTGAAAAGGTACTAGATGATGCTCATCTCTATTTAGTTGCAGAAATGTGAAAAGACACTAAATTCATGTAAATGACTCTACTTGATATCTATCCCAAAGATATCCCAAAGGTATTCTTATCTGTCCCGATGTATTTTTATATGCAGTTTTTATTAGGAATTTCTAATGAAGATCTACCTAATGAATAGATATGTAGAATATCATAACTCTTATATTTAGTATTGGTGTTTCAAAACAAGAATTTACCTTTGCCAATGTTTTATTGCTCACTTCAGAGGTGAAAATCAGTATCAATACCAAGAGAAGACAAAACTTTGGCTATCCAGGCAAAGTCTAGCTCTCAAAATAAATGTGATGCAAATTTTAAAATCAGATCCCCAAATTTTCACATTCATTAATGTGGTGGATTAACTAATGGTCAACTTGGAACACCTAGCTAAACTGAATCAGTGTGGTTCTGGGTGCTGAAGGCCCACCTGGAATTGTTGCTCACAGCATAAAAGGAGAACTGGGAGGGTTGCAGGAGTGGGCGGGAGCACGGTACTATTGTTGCTGGAGAAGCTTGTCATGCTGGCTTTCCGGATATGAACTCAGTTGTTCTCATCATTGGAGGAGCTTAGGTCTGTATCATCTCCTAGGATGGTTGTGGTTCTCTTTGTGGGAGCTCTGGTCTTTAACTTGAGTGTCGCTTCCTGGCTCTAGTGCAGATTCTTAACCTACTGGCACAGATCCTTCACTCACTGGCATAGACTTCTAGCTTCTACTACTGACTTTTGGGCCTTTCCAGTGCAGATTCTTGATATTGACTTTCATGAGACATTGTCGTAGGCTCTACACCTCCAGCTGCATTCGTGGAGTACATTGCCATGGGCTCTAGGTCTTCAGATAGACTTGTACAGGACAATGCCATGGGATCCAGGCCCTCAGCTGGACTCTTAGATCACTAGTGCATGAATAGATCACTTGCTATCTTCTATATTTGACTTTTTGCATTAATATTACAAAAATAATACTTTAAATTATGTGTCTGTGTTAAATCTATTCCCTGCAAATCCTGACCGCAACAATTAACAAGATTATCCTTTATAGTAGTTAATTTATTGAAATGGCCATGTTTGACCTCCTATTTTGATATTTTAAACACAGCTGAAAGAGAACAGGAGTAAAATTATATTAAATGATGCAGTCCCAGTCTGATAGAGAGTATGTATTATTTGTGCCCAGAAGATAGACAAATGATACAACCCATACTAGAAAAAGATGGTCCGCAAATCCCTTTATTTTCTCAATAATGACAGAAATTTAAAGAAGATCTTTAAGATATAGCCCTAATTCTTATTCTTTGCCATTATAATTTGTGTCACAGTATGAGGTATGACACTAAGGAGGAACATATAACTTTACTTTAGACCTTTGATTGGACAGCTTCGCATGACTCTGAGGTAATCTCTTCTCAAACTGGGTATTCTCTATGACATAAACTTACTGAAAGGGATTTGTATTTTTATCTCTAGTGAAGTCTCATTGATGGACCATTATATTTTTTATTGGAAAGTGTCACTTCACAAGACTCTTATAATATTTGGAAATATTGCCAATTCCTAATTTTTCTGCCATTTCTTAATGCTTTTATTCATTCCAAGAAATGGGTTTTGGATCCATTTGCCTAAAGTTTTATTTATATTTCTGCTGATTACCAGTAAGAAAGATACATTAAAGAGTAGGCAGGCAAAATGTTTATAGAGGAAAATTATGACTACATGACTTGGTAGCTTGTTGATGATCCTGAAGATAACATTATAAGAAAATAATATTCTGTAAGCTATGCTAAAGGAGGCTTAGTTTTCAAAGAACAAGTGCCCTTGGCCCTAAGATTACAGAAACTACTCATTTTTCTTGTGGCGCTTATAATGAAAGCTACTTGCTCAACAGGCATTCTGGGATGCTTAGTGTATTCTGGCCACTAGCCCACTCACCCACTCTTTCCTGTTACTGTTCAGAAACTAGAGACCATCCACCTGCCTGCTCAACCCTGGGGTGAATCTTTCACTTTTTCTGGCATTTCAACCATTTTCTACCACAATCTAACTTTTTCATCTTCTTCCCAGCCTGGATCATGTACAGTCTTTATTTAATCTTACCTAATATATTCAGTGCCAATTCATTTTTCTTTGTTTTCTCTCTTCCTTTTCTATCTTCATATTCTCTTTCTTTAAATCACATCCTCACTTCTCTGCATATCTGTATCCTGCTCATATTCTTTTGCAAAGACATCTGGGAATATCGTTATTGTCAAAGTCTCTCAGTTCAGAAAATTAGTGAGCAACAAGACCTTTTCTGCAAAAGATAAAAGCTGTTTGTGTTAGGCAATAGTGTTTGTGTCATATTGTCTAGGGGATGGATGCAGTTTTTGATCTAGCAAGAGATATGTGAGTTAAAAATTACGATGGCACACGCTAGAGGCAGTTCAGGTTTTCTTACCTAAACCTCCTTGTCATATTTCATATGCTGGAAGACTGAATTTGTGATTTATTTTATTCAAACTTTTACTGTCAGGTTAGAAGTTGGTTTATTCCATTGCACATCTTGTAGAAAGTCAGCTGGTGGTCAAAGAAAAAAGCGGGAATTTTTATTTATTCTCTTTCCGTGCATGCCAACCACAGTGATAAGCAGTGACTGAATCCATCCACCAACAGGTGCTGCTCTCGTTGGGTGAATTTTTCCTTTCAGCTACATTTTCACTCGGTTCTGGTAGGAGATCTAGGGGAAAAACAATACATTATTGACCCCTTAGCCACACCCATATCTCTCTATCTAATCTTTATTAAATTATCTCTAATTTTCATTTGACAGTGCATTTTCTGTTTACAGCAAGAATCCCGACTTTTACAACAATGATTTGAAAATATCAAAAACAATTTAAAAATGGCTCAGTATATAGCTCAGCTGTAGACCACTTTCATAGCATGTTCAAAGGAAGAAAAGAGAGAGAGAGAAAAGGAGAGCAAGAGGGAAAGAAAAGGGTTAGTGGTAAAGTGCTTGCCTTAAAGCACAGAGAACACTTACAATAGTTTTGCACTTCTTCAAAGGTGAGGGGTTGTGAGCCTTTACTTGGGGGAAAGGCATCAAGAATAAAAAAAAGTACAAGAATCTTCCTACAAAGTATTAGAAAACTATAATAGAATTTAATATTTGATTTAAAAGGCTTGCTAACTTTAAATATTTAGGAGATTAAGCTTCTTCACATAGTTATTGTTATAGCATTCTTCTAAAGTGGTCCCCAAAGCCATTTGCATTTGGAGGACGATGGACTATGGGACATTACCAGACTTGCTTTCTGGAGGAGGAGTCTGCTTGGAAGAGGCTGGTCACCGAGGGGTAACCTGCAATGGTGCCTCTCCTTTCTGGCTTTTCCTTTATCTCTCTGCTTCCCTCCTGCCATGAGGTGAGCCGTTTGTCTTTATTCACGCTCCTCTGCCGTGCTGCTCCTTCTCGGGGCGGTGGGGGGGCAGATCATGGATTGAAATGTGAGCAACACAAACGTCCCCTCCTTAAAGTTCTGGATGTCCGATTTTGTGTTGCACCAACAAGGAAAGATAGTTACAGAGTAAGGGTCAGGTTGATCTTCAAAAATCAATATTTGGGCCAGGGATCTAGCTCAGTGGTCTAAGCAACTGCCTGGCAAGTGCAAGGTTGTGAGTTCGATCCCCGGGACCACAAAAGACAAAAAACAAACAAACAAAAAAAAACTTTTAAGTAATGCACAACTCTTCATAATCAATGAATTCTAAGCTCCTATATCTTGATTATTTTATCTTAATTTCTTCATAAAAATAATTACAGAATTTGGTTATATGGTCTATAATTTTTATTTACTTTTGAATATACTGTTAAAGACTTTATAGTCATGGTTTAAATAATTATTACAGTAGTCATTGGCCAAAAGGTAACATTTTAAAATAGAAGTTGGCATGTGAAGGTAAATCTTGGGAGGAAAATTAGGGAAAACATCGAATATCACTTGTGAAATGACTAATAACCTACCCTACAAAGTTGTGTTGATTTTGCTTCTGTCCAGCGTTATCATCTTCCACAACACCACACGATCTTAATTAACTAAAATGATAGGAACTATGTTTGGTTGCATTTTTTTCTTAAAAATTTATACTAGATTGGTAAAAAATATAACATTAAAATGATGTTATGCAGGAATGTACTTGTTTAGCATGATAAATATTATCTAATAAGTGAAAAATCAGCATTACAATAGAAAGGCAACACAAGCCAAACCTATGTTCTGAATTGTGACCTTTTTTATTTGTTATAGTGACCAACATGAGCCTTAGAAAGATAGCATCCAACTTAAGTAAAAGGGAAAAACTCTAGAGGGGGTGTTTCTTTTTGGCAAATATCAATGCCTTTCTTCTCAGAGTATAACTTATGAAATAAAAATTAGTAGCCTGAGTGGAATGCTGGAAAGCATACAATAAATAATGCTGTTGCACAGAATAGAGACCCAACTATAGCAAGCAGTTTTAAAATAAGCTTTAAGTATATAATAAGTGCCCGTTAAATGATAGACCACAAAGTTCATTTATTCCTCTTTTTTTGTGTCTCTACATGATACCTATAAATGAAAGACTCCTTAAATTTACTCTTCGCACTTCTCTTTTAATTAAGCAAATGCCATTTTATGTAGGATATCTGGTCATATTATTTTTTAAAAAAGAATAATCAACATCATTTTGAGAAAATCAACCTTTTCCCCAAAAATTCAACCACATCTCACTAAGAATATGTTAAAATATTCCACTCTTGTACCATCATATTCCATATTTGAACTTTGTCATCTCCATTTACTCCAAATTACATGACAATGCAAGTTTCTTATTTCCCTATTATATATAAATATGTGTTATAAATCTTTCATGTATTCAAATGTACATAATACATATGCAGCAATATAGCAGTGCACAATAGTATAAGACACACAACCAAAAATAATGATTTTCTTCAACCGGAGTTAGAAAAGTTGCTTATATAAACACATATGATACTTTTGCACTATTTTTTCACTTAGCCTCAATGAGAGTTGAACTCTTCAAGTGTTTTTGGAAAACTAAACACAAAAATTCATTTATTTATACTTTTCATTAAAACTGTATATGGAAACTTGTCCCAGAAGCTTGAGAAGGTTGTCAACTGTCTCTTTTTGAAGAGATTTAGGTCCTAAAGAGAAAATGATGCAAGGTATCAAGTTATGAGCTGAATTCCCTCCAAAATATTATGTGAAGATTTTTTTGTTTGTTTTGATTTATTTCATTTGACTTAATTTTAATTGGTGTGGTTCGTGGTATTAAGGGAGCTTGTCACTATCCCTTAAGACTGTGAATGAAACCAGGGTAGTGTTAGCTGTGTGGGTCTAGTTGTGTCCTTGTTGACACAGTTGGTATTTTACTTTTTTTTTTGTCCTAGAACCAATCTTCTGGTAAATGTGTTTGATGACATTTGGGCAGTAAGGATACTTAACAAATGAACAGACCTGTTATGGGCTTATAAAGCTACTAGTACCAGTCCTGTTTTATACTGCCAGCATCAAACAAGGAATTAAACAGATGGTCATTTTGAGTAAATGGACTTAGTTTTTCAATTTGACTTGAGTTTTTTAGATGCTTTGTGCATTCTTCTGTGTGCCATTTTTCTTTTGAACTAATAGCTCACTTTTCTGACTCCCACAAATTTAGGGTCTGTTTGATAGCACAAGTTTCTGATGGCTAGTCACTACTTGAGTACTTGCTGAGTACCTAAATTATTCCATGCCCGGAGACTACATGCAATTCAATTGCAATCAAGAAATTAAATTGACTTTCATATGGAACATTTGAAGGGCTGATTTTTTTTTTTTATCCTGCAGTATCATACAAAGTTAGCTTTCTTAAGGACAGTGCTAATACTATAAAGTGGCTTAGAACTCAGCACCCAGAGAAGCTGACTTTGTTTCATATACTAGTATCTTCATTTCTTAGTTTTTTCAACCTCTCTTTTGACAAATTAATTTTTTCAAGTCAGTTTATCTGCAAAGTGAAGGATTGTACTTCACAGTAGGGTTTTTGAGAATATTAAATGAGTTAAGTTATATAAAGTCGATATCCTAAAGCAGGACTTTTCAACCTCAAAGCTGTTCATATTTGGTCCTGATAGTTCTTTGTCAAGGAAGCAAAATTGCCTCCCCACCCACTGAGAAGCACTAGCCTACTTCTGAGGCAAGCACTTGCTTAATAAGTATCAGCTATCGTTATGCAAAATAGTTAAAAAGGCTGTGCTATTTTTAAAATGCTAATTGGCAAATTTTACAATAATTTTACTTTTTTCATAGAAGTTAATTGAATCTCTAGTGGACTGAGGTTTTCAAAAGTGATGATTAACTTTTTGAGCCTCTATTTGAGGAAGTAATTATTTTGCATCTAAAGATATTTGCACTGAATATTTCTGAGCCTTTCAAAACTTTCTGTGAAGTTTTTATTTTAAAAATTTTTCAACTGCACACTAAAGTGAAGAACTCATAATGATGGTCCATCATCATGATTCACCAAGTTGTTCATTTTTGTCACATGCATTTTTGTCTTTCTGGAATGAGTGTAGACAGACATAGGGAGAGAGTGAACAGTTTAAGTAACTTAAACATGATCCATTCTAGAAAATATCTTTTTCATTCTCCTATTTAATCCCACTTAGCATTTTTGTGGTGTACCCCATGCATATAAGAGTACACAGATGACTAAGTTGTACATACATCCAGATTTTCACATCAAAATTCAGAACACCTACCGTTTGCACTTCTGAAATTTTCTTGATTTTACAAGAAAATCTATCTAGGGATGGATGTCTGCTTAGATCCTAAATTATTGATAGTAATCAATGACTTAGCATGTCATCTTTTTTTGTGGGTCGCCATTTTTAAAGCATTTTTGCTTTCACTGAATCATAATTTTCTGATCACATTTGGCCTATCTTAATAAAAATAACAAATCAATAAATTTCAAGTAATTTTAGTTGACATCAAATATTTACCTCTCATTTAAAAGATAACATTGTTAGCTGTATGTAAGAGTGAGTTGCATTTGAAATTTTGATAGTATTTTAGTTGCGAGTGAATAGAAACGTGACAAACACTAGTTCTCATAATTAAAATCTAAGTAATGAAAAAGTATACATTCCTGGAGCTTTAATATATTTTTTAAATGAACATAGAACTTCTAAAACTAAAACTCAAAACTAAAATAGAAAATTATATTAGAATGACTTTCCTAATTTTTAAATTTTTGAATTCTATAATTTAATAATTTTGAGAAACTAGAAGCACAAAGAAAAATCTATAATGAAAATTGTTAGGCCCCTCAAATTAAAAATAGACTTATTGTATCTTATTCATCTGGTAGGATTCTGGAATCTCTTGAATGAAAGTGTCACACTTGTGATGCTCAATCCATTGTACATATTGAAACTAATTTTTATATTGAAAGCATATTTATAAAACAATTTTAATCTGCTATTAAACAGTTTTACAAATATTATATCTGTGTAATTCATTGTCATTTCTTTCTACATTCCTCTCTACTCTTAGCTCATCTTGCAGGTAAAAATCTCACTGACTAAAATGGTTTGTATTAATTTCATAGTACTCTATTTCTAGGTAGTAGACACATTTGATCATTGACACATGATTTCATCATTTTAGACATGAGGGAGAATTGGCCAATGGCCTTTAGATTTAAGGATTTAAGAAACTTGAATGGAGATTAAATAATCTCAGTTGTGAATTTTAAAATATTGCATGTTACTTTTGTCTGGTGAAGTGGCTTTCCTCTTATGGTGAGCAGAATCACATTTATTTTCTTCCCAGTGGTAGAACCAAGCTAAATCTGACAAAAGTGAACTCCTGAGCCTACTCTTACATTCTCTTAACCAGTTAATAAAGACCCTTGCTGCCTGACAGGTTGTCACAGCAATTACTCACATAAAGTTCTGTAGCAGTTGTATCTGTCAGCCCGTGTAGCATTGAATATTTTAACTGGCAGTCTTCCAAGACTGAACATTAATCTTACCATCTCCTATTACAGTCCCTAATCAAGATATTCCAGGGGTGATTGCACTAACATTGTTTGAAGACTACATCTACTGGACTGATGGGAAAACCAAGTCACTCAGCCGTGCCCATAAAACCTCGGGAGCAGACAAACTCTCACTGGTTAGCTCATGGCATGTCATCACAGATGTCCAGGTGTATCATTCTTACAGACAACCAGATGGTAATTATTCTTTCCATGATTTCCATAAATGCATCTGCATCTTTCAGTAATATCCCATTTTTTATTCCATCAGAGTTAAGTGTAATTTTACTTTTGACAAAAATGACTGGATTTCTTTAGTTAGCCTTACTTTATGCAATGAATCCAGCTGGTGTCAAGTGATGCTATTAACAGATAGGAGTAGAAGCTCGATCATAGCATGATTATTGATTTGTTCAAATCATATTAAGCTGAAATGACAATGAAATGAGGTTAAAGAAGTGGAGATTAAATTTGTGAAAGTAATTTATTTACAATGTAGTTATAGGATTCTTCGAATGCTGAGTGGAAAGAATAACATTTAAATAGCTTAGGGTTTAAAACGCTACAACGCTATAATGAATTTGCTTCTGTATTCATCTAATAGGTTTTTTACTAGGAATTTTGAAATAAAGGTGTGATCATTTTACTGAAAGAACATAATCAGGCCCAGAAAGCAAAATCCCCATACCATTAACTGTAGGTCATCATTTCACTGTCTTCTTTTACTTTATATTTCTAAGCATAACTATGTCTCCATCTAAAATGTTCCTGGTCTCTATTTTTTTCTGAATTTTTTTCTACTTACACATTTGTGCAGTAGAAATAAAGTTGTTTAATATCGAATTGATGTCATTAGATCATGAGTAGCATTTGTAAAATGTCCCCTATAATGGTATTCATGATCAGTTTTTTATCATAAAATTGTTTCAAATATAAGTTATACATCTCTAATGTCCTAACTCTAATTCCATGTTATATTATTGTCCTTATTTTTTTGATTTTTCTTTCTCACTTGTAGTCTCCAAACATCTCTGCATGATAAATAATGGTGGTTGCAGTCACTTGTGCCTGTTAGCACCTGGGAAGACCCACACCTGTGCATGTCCCACCAACTTCTACCTTGCAGCTGATAACAGGACTTGTCTATCCAACTGCACAGCTAGTCAAGTGAGTCAAAGCCTTGAAAGCATCTCGTGGGATGTATGAGCAAGTTTTTATACAGATTTTGCCTGAATGTGTTTATGTACTGGCACCAGTTCTGAAATATTAATTTTTGGTCTTTTTTGTTTCCAATAACATGAATGTTTACAGATCGCCTTAAAATAGTACGTTAGCCACAAGGATAGAGAGACAAAAGAAAACAAAAGTAAAACCATTTTTACCTAAGTCTACTTCGAATAATAGCTTGTATTTTCAGTGGTCATGGGGGCAGTATCAGAGGAGATTTTGCATAAAGATGACTGAGGAATTGAGGCTTAGGAAATTTAAACAAAAATATTTTCCCATGTAATTTGCTCTGTGTGATCATTCATGTCTCCCATTCTTCACAAACGATAGCAGAAAGACTAGCTAGATGTAGAGTAATTCTCTAGATTTTTAAACTGAAAGGCAAAATAATTTTCTAGTGAAAATATTTTTTCCTCCAAATTTAATTATTTTAATAATTTTAATTAAATTATTTTAATTAAATTATTTTATATTTCAGAAGAATTTTCTACCTAATGGTAGTTGCATCAATTCTAATGATTTCAAACTTTGGACAGCAATCATGTGACATTTTACAATTGGACATTGTTACTTTTGAGGGGTTATCTTGTTTGATTTGAGATAAATGTTTAAGCCTTGATTTACTTTTTAAAATGACTAAATCTAGTCTTGCACTTTTGTGCTTTGTTTTTGTTGCTTTTGCAATTATTAGCAGTGACTTTATGGCAAGAAATTAAATTTCTCTTTAAGTGAACTTATATTTAAAATAGAGAAACTAATAGTAGCTCAGTGTACCTCTCTGAATAGAAAATGAGAATCATACTTGTAAGGACAGTCTAACAGAAAGATGTCATACCCTTTCAGCGTGTCAGTGCTTCCAAGAGGTAAGAGGACAGACTGTAAAACTAGAATCACTGTGATCCTGAACCCCCTTAAAACTGGCTGGGTTACCTCGGTTTGTTACCTAACTTCTTGGTTTCTTGGTTTTTCAACTTTTAAATGGGGCACTTGTTTTCTTAGATGATTTTCTACCATGTCAGTGAAAAGCACAGAAAGGATAATGTGTTTAAAAAAACCAGAATGTATTTCTCATAATTTTGAACACTGTGATGTTCAATATGAAAAGACTGCTTCAGGAGAAAGAATGAAGTGGAGAATAGGAAGAGACAGCAAAAGAACATGTGAGAAAACTTCCCTTTACAACGAGATAGCTTCTTTGGTAACTAGCCACTCCCCAGAGAGATAGCCATGTTAATCCATTTATGAATGTGGAACGCTTTATAATCTAATCTCCTGTAAGGCCCTACCTCCCAATATGATCGAGTGACAGATTTCCACATGAGATTTCGAGGAGACTTTCAAAGAAGAGCAATAATATTTCTAGGTAATTCTTATTAAAAAAGATGGGAAGACTCTCCAGCCTGTAATATTTGTTGTAATTAACCTTGTTCTCCAGTGCAACTGGAATCTAATTAAAAGAGCATATGTGCGATTAATGTGTGCTGTCGTCAGAAGGTTCTCATGTCTAGTTGAAAGCACAGGTCATACACTTTGCTTTCTTTACAAAGTGTGTTCTCATTATAATTTCCTGAGCATTTATTTTTAAAATGCGTTTTTTCAAAGAGCTGGAAATTTAAATCACTATAGAAGAAAGCATCAGCAAGCTGATTATTCCTTAACTAGTAGTAAAATTTAATGGAAAATCATGCCATTTTAATCTTAAAATACAATTCCTCTTAGTTTTGTCTAGTAAAATTTTCAAAACCTTTGGTCCCTTGCTACAGAGTGCTGAGCAAGCCAAAGCAATGTGTTGGGATCTAAAACAATGAGTCCGTGTTGACAGTTGAGGTAATGCCCTCAGTAGCCACACTACATGTAGTGAGCCTCAACAACCTACTAACACAGGAATAAAACCAAGGATAAATATCCTGAATACAAGACACAGGTAGGGAGACATCAGCACTGATACAAGTACAAAAGGAATACAACTTGCCAAAGCATCATGTAAGAAAATCTGTAATTGTACTTATTCAGTGCCAAAACCTGATCAGCCAATTAATGAAAAAACCTTAGTGGACCCGAAATTATTATTTATGTATTTACTTTATTTCCAAGTCAGTATCAATGGCAAGACTACAATTCTTAGACTTTTTCAAATACTTGATCATCTTCATCATGGATTTTTAAAATAGCAGAACAGAACAAATAGACCAAAATGTGGATCAGATCATTTTTGTTTTCAGCCACACTACTTGAAAAAAAAATGTTATTATCTCATTTGTCTTATCATCAATAAAAAGGATAATAATGGTCAGCTAATACAATCCAAAAGTGGCTATTCCTGTGAGTCTTTTGGTTTATAGAACTGTTTTACCAATGATATTTATCTGATCTCAGGAAAGAAAAAATAAACTATCATAAATATCTTAGAGAAAAATCAATTTATAGAAACACAGTTTTCGCTGAGACAGACACACCACAGTAATAAGAATGAAACAATGTGAGGATCTGTAAAAGGTCAACAGTAACTCCAATTCTTATATGACTAATTGACAAATATGACTAACTTTAATCATTTTAATTGGAAAACATAATCAATTTTTAAAAACGGCTTTACTGATGTGTTAAATGGAGACCCTTTATAGTTCAAATATCCTTCAACATGCTGGGATTTTCGTTTGTTCTTGTATTCATATCAGCAGACATGTGTTCAATTTTTCATAGTTTCTTTTTATGGGTGATAGTTACAGTCTGCAATTTATTTATGAATACAACAGCATTACAGAACATTTACTATGTAAGATATTTTATATTTACATTTATCACTGATCTCTTTTAAACAACTGAAATTAAGTGTGAAAAAGTGAAGCTCAGGCATGAAATAGAAGAAATCGTCTGAGAATAAAATGTTGATTAATATGAAAATTTAACATGAATATATCTTACCCTGGTTTCTCTTAACTCAAAACTTTTACATTCTTATTAAAAATGAAATGAAGAGAAAAATCATCATGTCATACGTAATTGTAAGAGTTATTTATTTAAATCAGATATATTTATTGAATTTTAAAAAATACATTTTAGATATTCTTCTAAACATAATCAGGAATACTTTGAAGATACTCAGGAGACTGCCAATCCTCTTACTAACTAATGTGCTTTGATATACTGTAATGACTGAAAATATTTAATGTTCAGGGCACTTGCTTTTAGAGTTAGCCTTGTATCCCCAGACAGTCACTATGAGTAAAGATAATTTCCCCCTCTGAAATTTATGAAAAACCACAACAGACATGATCCAGGCTAAGCAAACAAGACAGTCACTTCAACAGTTAGGTCTCCCCTTAGATTCCAACTGCTGTATTCCTTCCCATATTGAACTGCAAGAAAAATTCACTCTTGTATTTAATGCAACTCTACTCTAAATCAACTCCAAGATCCCATCAGGTTGTGAAAAAACTAACATGAAATTCTCTCTTACTGGAAGAAAATACTATTCCAGTAAGAGAAAGTAACAGTATTTTAAGTGAATAAATTCTAGCTTGCTAGTCTATTTCCTTTAGAGATAACTGAACTGAGGCTAATTTTTCTGTTAGAAATTTTTCTTCCATGTAATACATTAAAATAAATGTCAGCTCTCTGTCAGCCACACACTTGGGAATTATAAATACTTCAAAAAGAAAATAAATTTTAAAAATTCAAATATTATTATGTGCTTTTCACACAATTTTTATTGAAATAAAAAAGAAAATAATTTGGCAGTACAAGAAAAAATTGACCAAATTGTATATAGTGCTTGGTTTAATAATTTAAACTGAATTTTTAATGACAATTAGATTGCATGCAGGTTTTCTCCAAATGGAAAGTGTGATTTTTTTTTCTTGTTTCCTATCTGCATGTTGGTGAGAAAGGAAATAATTTGAACTTGAAGGTCATTGAGGAATAAATTGATCTTTTTTTATTCACTGTGAACAATTGTCCAGTAGTATTGTTAAGTAAAATAGTTCTGTTCTGTGATGTGGCATGTGATTTGGGTTCAGATCACTTTATTTCTAACAAACAGCATGCAATAGTAACTTTCTGAAGTTTTTCTCTAATAAACGACCCAGGTGCGAAATAAACCTACATTTAAGTATTGCCACATAACAGTCTCAACTAGCATCTTGATTGTTAATCTTCCATTTGATAGCTAATTTTAAAAGGCAATTTAAAAACAAAACTATTCCTTCTAATTAGTAGAATTCTCACCTTTTCTGTGGATCTTTCTTCAGGTTTTTTTAAGTGGAAAGCACGAGAGAACAAATCAAAACATTGATACAATTTCAGTGAATAGTTACCTTATATAATCTTAATAAGTCTTATCATACAAAATTACGCTTGTGCTTCTGTTTTAAATAAATGCCAATAAAAAAGATTTTTTAAAACTATAATATGTCCATTTATTATCCTGACAAGCATTATGTATTTATTAATCATTCTAAAATCTGAAAATAACAGTATTGACCACCATTGTTTCCAAAAAGTATTCCTAAAGTTTATGTGGCCAGATACTATGGGTAAAGGTGATGACTTAGTGTGAAGGACTTTCCCACATTGTCACAGCATTAGAGAACTGGACCAGCTCTTCACAGTGATCTGAAGCTCCTCATCTCAGGGTTAAAGAACACAGACTGAGAGGTCCTGATTCACCCAAGATTCTGCAAACAATGCCATTCAATAAATTAACTCAAATTAACTAGATTAATACCATTTGATATATCTTCCTGATACTCTGTTTAGTATTAATCAAACTTTTTTATGTAATGGCCTAGAGTAAATATTATAGGATTGTTTGAGTCATAGGGTTCCATTGCAACTACTCAACTTGGCTCTTGGAATACGAGGTGTTATGTCATTTAGTGAGTATGCCTATATGCACAAGAACTCTCAGGAGCTTGCCCTCAAAAATCGACTTTCCTGGCAGATCCTATGGCCACCTTTTATGTATTTATTATCTATTGTAGCAGGCTTTTACTCCAGTGTCATTCATATTTACAAGAAGAAAGCAGGATAGCTGTGCTGGGTCAGTGAATATTTAAATGAACCTTATATTTTTCTCTTTTTTTCAAAGTTTCGTTGCAAAACTGACAAATGCATTCCATTCTGGTGGAAATGTGACACTGTGGATGACTGTGGCGATGGATCTGATGAACCCGATGACTGTCGTGAGTACATGGGGAATTGTTGCAATTTAGAATTAAAGTTCCTTACATTTCAGAACTAGACAATTGAAGCCTATTTAAAGCATTTGCTGATGCAATAGTTTTCCAAAATTGAAATGCAAAGGGTTCATGTGACAATCCTTAAAAATATAGCAATCACTGTTTCCATGTCCTGATTATGTTTCACTTTTAAAATGTTAGAATGACATCACCAGCAATTTGTGTTTCTTTTTCTTTATCCAATTTAATTACATGTAGAATAATTACACTGCTCTCCGTAGTGTTCAGTAATGTAGTAAGTGGCATAATTTTGACCCAATATATTGCCAAACTGGAAGCAAGAATAAGCAGGCTTTTAGAATGTCACACAATGACTGAAACCTTACCTTTAAAGAATATAAACTTTCAATTTTTCTGTCAGTATTAAAATCCTAAAAAAGACCTTTAAAAGTCAGATTTCTCAATAATAATGACTAATTTGCTTTCAGACAATTTAATATATTCTCACAGGTTGTAGTACATTGATTAACAATAATGCCTTTTGATTGTGATTGGCATTTTTAGGTGCTACTGTTTTAACAGTCATTGGTAACTTTGGTGGTGATGGACGGTCAACAGACTTTCCATTGATAGTTCACTCCACAGGTCACACTAATACTGTCCTGTCAAGTTGAAGATGCTTTTAGTCAATCATGATAATTCCCTCAACATCTCAGTGGTTGTTTGCCATGATTTGGTCTTGAAAATTGAGTTCAAGATCTTTAGGTTTGTACTGAAAGCTAGTTACTTTCTGGGCTAAAGCTTTCTACCACCTAATTATAAACCTGTTTCAAACTTAGAGACTTTAGAAAGTTACTTAGATGACCTGTGTTTTAGCTCTCTGGTCAGGACCAAGTCTATCACACAACAGAAGCAGTATTATCTAGTTTGTATGTTTGAAAGTAACAAGTAATAAAAAGAAAAAAAAGTTATAAAATTCATATTTTCCATAGATAGTCCTTCTATATTAAAAAGATTTCCTGTTCTTTAGTTTTTTTTTTAAAAAAATTGTTTTGTGTTGTTGTTTTGCTTTGCTTTTATTATGATAGACGAATAACAAAGACTCTTGTGTGGCCAGGTATGATAGCACATGGCTCTAATCCCAGCACTAGGAAAACTGAAACAGGAAGAACACTAGGAATCTGAGGCCCACCTGGGCTACTGTAGGTCAGCAGCACGCTGCCCCTTCCAGTACCAAAATAGTATATGGTTGAATAGGTACAATAGAATGAGGTTGTAGCAATTAAAAAAGTGTAAATATCTTTTCATTATATTGATTGTAATTTTTATTTCATTATTTAGTAATTTAACTACTGGATATATATTCAGTAGTAAACACATATCGATGTTGATAGCTACACCTAGAAAAAGATGCGAATTATTCTTTCTTTGTAAATCACTGTATAAACTACTATAAAAATTACTCTATAGAAAGTTAATTTTGTGATCTTCATTTTATATATCAAAAGAAATTTATTACTTATTTCTTAATTTATATTTGTAGCTCAAAGAAATAAACAATATTGAATATTTTAATTTTGCCCTTGAATTAAGAAGATGACCTTTACTACCCAGATAGTCTTTTCTAAAGTAAATAGCACCATAGTGACCAGTGATAAAGTGAAAGCACGAGATGCTTTTCCTTTTAAAATATTTGGAGCTGCTAATCTCTAATATTAATCAACTGAAATTTCACACTAGATTCATATTGCCATGAAAAATGACAGATTTAATGGAATGCATTTTTTGGCATTCACCCAATTTCAGAAAACCTAGTGATAAAATACTAATTTGGTGTCTATGAAGAGTAGATACTAATATCTACACACTTCGTTTCTTAATTTACAAATACTAATTGCATATATCTATGGTATACTACATAATATATAAAATTTTTCATGGCATTTCACATATGCAGTACCTCACATGCTTTTCATTTTTTTCCTTGTGATAACACATGAAGTCTACTTTGCAATTCTCAAATATGTAATATTGCGATGAAGTATAGTTATTAGGATGTACAATAGATTTCTTGAACTTATTCTTCCTGTCTGATATGCTATTTTCTTTGACCACTATCTCCTCATTCCCCCAGCCTCTGGTAACTACCATTTTACTCTCTTTCTATGAGTTCAAATTATTCAGATTGTCCATGTAAAACAGATGATACATGTGTCTTTCTATGCCTGATTTTTTTTCATTTAACATAATGTTCTCTAGTTTCATGAAAGTTATGATACATGAAAAAAACCTCATTTTTACTAAGCTTAATAACATTTCCTTTTTTATGTGTGTCTATTGATTGATCAATTGCTTTTTTTTTTTTTTTTTTTTGGTACTGGAGATCGAACTCACAACCTTATGCTTGCCAGGCAGGCACTTACGCCACTGAGCTAAATTCCCGGCCCATCAATTGCTTATTGATGGACATACACACCGCATTTTCTATAACCATTAAGCCATTCATCTATTGATGAACACAATGTGATTCTGTATCTTGAAGTACATGAATATACTGCAGCAATTAATGGAGTACACATATCTTTTTAATATATTGATTTTATTTTTCATGTCATGATTCAATAATTTAACTCCTGCATATATATCCAGTAGTAAATCTGTAAATCTCTCTCCTTCTCTCGCTCCCTCTCTCTCTCCCTAACCCTAGGTATATGACAGATAAATGGATAGATAGATAGGTAGATAGATAGATAATTATCAGTGTTGAACATTTCTTCATATACATTTTGGCTATTTCTATATTTTATTTCTATATTAATTTCTATATTAATTCTTTAGTCAGTTATTTAATTAAATCATTTGTTTTCTTATTATTGAGCTGTTTCTCACATATTTGGGATATTATCCTCTTATCAGGATATATGGTTTATTAATATTTTCTCCTATTTCATAGCCTTTCTCTTCATTCTTGATGCTTCCTTTGCTGTGAAGAACCATCATTTTAGTTTAATGCAATGCCTTTCGTCTATTTTTACTTTTGTTACCTATGTTTTTTGTATCATATCCAACAAATTTCTGCTCAGCCCATTGTCATAGCGATGTTTCCTTATCTTTCTTTCTAGTTGTCCTTCAATATTTCATTGATGTCATTATCTCTGTGTGGCCTTTAGTAAATAAACTTCTCTGTTGGTGATATTATCTCTGTGGTTTTTAGCAAAGAATTGTTTACTTGTACTTGATAGGTGACTATTTATTGCCATGACACTTTACTTTGAGAGCAATGCAGAGATGGAAAATTACATGCATGAGTCTGTGGAGTGTTTAAGTACCATTTTGGCATCACTGTATCATCAATATTTATAGGTATTAAGAGCCACTGACCATTTCTATTACTAAAGAAAACAGGAAAGACTTTTCCTAGAGTCACATGCAGAAAAAGTTACATAATGCTAATTATATAAATGTATTAAAAGTGATGCATAAAGAATTATATGCCATTATAAGGTTGTACTTAAATTTCCTATATACTAGAACAGCAAGGATCATTCTAGAGACCAATATTGGTATTCCCACTTATTTCATAGACATTCCTTTTTTAGCATAATACTAGCATTGTTCAGTTAGCAAAACATACAGATGAAAAAACACTACAGTTTCATTCCCCATGAGTAAACTGATAGGTAACTGTACATCATCATTGAAAGACTATGGAAATAGACAAGCATAACAAACCTATTGAAAGATAATTTTCACCAAATTGAGGCAGTACATTCACCTGACTACTCCTGTCTTCAAGTCTCTGCTTGGCACTCATGCAAAAATACGGCATGACTACTGTAATTAGTACTGTTGTTTTCTTCGCTCATAGTTAAGAAATGCCTAGCAGCAACATGCTGATTCATGCTGACAAAGCTAAACTTTTCATTTTCATTCTTTAATAGTAAAATTACCATTTTGACAAACTCATTAAATTGCTAAATTGCCCAGACTGGGCTTGAATTTGTGGTTCTTGTGCTCCAACCTCCCAGTGTGCTGAGATTACGGGTTTGTTCTATCAGGCATTTATTTAATAGATGCGGTCATTTTTATGGAAGGGCTGTTTATGTGTCAAGGAAATGTTGAAGAAATCATATATAAAGCAATAGAATGAGAGGAAATGCACATATTCAGTGTAAAAGAAAAAAGTATAGTTTAAACATTTAAACTGATTAAAAAACTGTATAGACTGAAAGTAAATAACCATCATGTTTTGTCTATGGAATCAAAGCACAAAATAAGATTAATTTCTAAAAGAATATTTATATTTTAGTCAATACTGTAATAAAATCATAATTTATTTGCCAAAGAAAGTTTGAAATGTCATCTATTAATGTTTGATTCACTCATTTGAACTAATGAAGAACATGTTATTAATCTCATAATCAACGATTAGTAATGTACAGTAGGATCATTAGTCAAAAAATTAATATTCTACTGATTTTTGTGAGACTTCAGAGCAGATTTAGATCTGAAATCCAACTCTGGGACTTGTAAGTTATATATTCTGGGTGAGTTAGTAATATCCATGAAACTGAATGTCCTCATTTATAAAATTGGCTTAGTAATACCAAAGTGAGAAGGTTATCAAATTAATTTAAAAACTGAATGCAATGCCTGGCAAGCATGAGGTCCTGAGTTCGATTCCAGGTAATAACAACATAAGGAATAGACAAAACTGAACGTGATGTGGCATGTAGCTCAGTGCCTGGTAAAAAGCGGATATTGGTTTATTATTGATCATATAAAATAAAAAAATAGCAAAAGAAAATGCATTTTTCACTTATGAATTATTTATTATAGTCTGTATATATAGTCATAAATGCATTACATTTGAAACATTGCCCTTGCATATGAGTATTACAGAAATAAATATCAATAAATTTCACTTAAGTGTGATAGAGGAAGCCTATGCTTCAGGTATTAGTAGAGAATATGCATTGAAGACAGATATACACAACATAGACATACCATTGGCAATGAAATGAACAGAGAATAATTATTTTAAAAATATTAGAAAGTTTTTTTTAATTTTAGTAAAGTTTATTCTACCACTTAGTATTTCAACTTCATTTCAGTGAAATGAAGTCATATTTCTATGCTTCTTAAAATAGTTTTTTATATATTTATAGTTTGTTAGTCCCATCCCTCTTAATAATTAATATATGAAATCTAATCCAGAGGTCCCCTAAGTTGCTTATAGCTGACCTGTGCTATCAGAATATAGTGACTCTCTACATGTGAGAAGTTAATATTGTGCTCTGGGATATATTTAATATAAAATATAACTGATATTTGAATATCAGAAAAGTTCTGTTTAAGATGTCACAAGGTAAAAGTGCTGTTCCATGCATAATACCTATGCATTTTTCTTTCCCAGCTGAGTTTAAATGTCAGCCTGGCCGATTTCAGTGTGGAACCGGGCTCTGTGCTTTGCCTGCGTTCATTTGTGATGGAGAGAATGATTGTGGGGACAATTCGGATGAACTCAACTGTGGTAGGTGATTACATTCCTAAAAAGCATAAATCTAATTTTATTAATTATGGATGCATTGATTTCAATCAGATATAGACCTTTGTTCAGACTGTTTGTACACTCTGTTTTAGACACACATGTTTGCCTGTCGGGTCAGTTCAAGTGTACCAAGAACCAGAAATGCATCCCGGTAAACCTCAGATGCAATGGGCAAGATGACTGTGGGGATGAGGAAGATGAAAGAGACTGTCGTAAGTCACCTCAGAATGCTGTCTTGTTTTACTTTTGACTCTCAATAAAAATCGGTTTGAAAACTATTCAACATAAATTTTTACAAGGTAGAAAAACCTGGAAATAATATTGGTCAAACGTGCATCAATAGGTGCCAGTTTGGATTGACTATATAAGTACTATATTAAAATACAGAGACAAGTAAAACATGGGCGATCTTTAAAATCTGCCTAAGATCTATGACAAATGTGCATGACAGCCATTCATCAGCATCATCCTTAAGAGAAACCACACTGTGGTTGATTATAGATTTTTCTATAAATGTATTTTTGCACATATTAAATAGAAACTGGTAATTTACTTCTGTCATTAAGTAGTAGCTTAAAATGAATTCCATTCATAACTTATTTCACTTATGAAATGCATATTGAAACTATGACAAGAAGTTGAAAATTTAGACAAATACCTTAAGAAAGTTATTTATAATTATAAAAAATATTCCATTTAAGAAGTCTTAACAGACTACTTGAAATAATAATAAGAAATGTTTTTTTTTTCTGTTCACTCTGCATTTCTGTCTCCTTCCAAAAAGCAAAGTACATTAAATGGAAGTTAAAATAGTGAGCATCATATACATGATAGAGAGACATACATTGTATGCATGTGCACAGAGCCCACCCACCCCCACTCACCCAAGCACACATGATCTGAAGGATTAAGCACCTGTCAAGTTTCACATTTCCAACACAACGACTGTCAACATTTCTGGCTTACTGAAGTTTGACTTTATTCCTTTAAAACTTTTATCAGTAAATAATGTGCAGTCATCCAGCAATTTGATTAAGGTGGTGCATTGAGAATAAAGTCATTTCCAGTTCTTTATGGCTAGCCATTCTAGAAGCTGATTCATTAAGTTGGCTAGGATTTGTGATGCAGTTTACAGTCTGAGTCAGATGTTCACCATTTCCTTCAAAAACTCAACACATCTCCTAGACACTTTCATTACATTTTATGCTTTTATTTCTTCAGTCACTTAATATGTTTCAATTCTAGTCTTTTTCTGTTTATAAGAAAGCATATGTGTAAATTCCTAAACATACTTGGAAAATTATTTTGAAAGAACTTGTATTCCTTGTTTTCTAAATTTGTCTTCAAATATATAATTAAGAGGGCTTTAAATTCTAATTTTTAATCAATGTGTTATTGCAGAAATATATTTTTCTTATTTATTTCTATTGAAAAGGATATTAAGAACATATTACAAATAAAAAAATTTAAAATTCCTTACTTTCTAAAAAAAATACACTTTCAATAAACTGTTTTAGACACTTTCTAACTGCTTTTTATAAATAAAATATCTGCTGTCCTTCAAATCTACCTATTCATAGCTGTTTTCCTCTTAAGCTGAAAACAGCTGTTCTCCAGACTATTTCCAGTGTAAAACTACCAAACATTGCATTTCCAAACTGTGGGTTTGTGATGAGGATCCCGACTGTGCAGATGCATCGGACGAAGCCAACTGCGGTGAGTGCTTTGTGACAGTGTGTCTGATCTGTTTGCATTTGTGTCATCAACTGAGATAACCACAGTGAAACACATTTGAACACAATTCTGATGAAACAAAGGTCTCCAATAAGAAAAGGTTTTTTTCTGTGTTCATAGAAGTATAACAAAAGTTTAGTTACCTATCATAAAGAAAGCATAGAGGAGTAAAATGAAAACGATAAGTATCACATAGTATAACCCAAGACTGTTTATAAATGACAGATCAAAAAATTAGGACAATGCCATCATATTGGTGAGTTGAAATGATTTGAAACTTTAGTGTCTATTTAAAAGCAAATACAATTTTCATATTGTCCTAGACTTCTTAGTTTTTTGCTTAAATTTATTCATTGATTTATCCAATTTATCCATTGATTCAATGACTGTCATTCTTCATTTTAAACATAGTGGAAAACAGAAAGGAATGAAACAGTGAAGGATGTGCTCTGTTTTAGTAAATACCAGTGATCACTTTGGTTAGTATTTGGTTCTGAAACATTAATATTTTCACTTATTTACTTACAATGATTCTTAACATTTTAGATATACAGAATATATTTATTTTGTTTAGTGCAGTCCATCCTACAATATTTTGAAAATGTCATGAATGAGATGGAAATGAAGAGTATTCTGTATGTGTAATTCACTTTATCAAAGTTTGCTAAGCATTAATTAACCCCATTTGGCAAGCAAATATGCCAACTCAGTGTTCTTAGAGAAGAGAAAGCAATTATTTTAATAGTTGATCAGAGAAGACAATTTCTCCAACTAACCTTTCTCCAAACTAAACATAAGACTTTCAATCTTCATAGTCGAAATTATTTAAATAAATTTGTTAGATTATACACTGCTCTTACTTAACTTTTGTAGAGCAAACATAACTTACTCTTAATTTTTGTAGAGTAAACAAAAATAAGATATTTGCATTGAATAATCTGTGTAATAACTGGCAGTAATAACATGTTCTTAATTTGTTTGCTGCATATTGTCTTTCATATAACTGTGTCTTTGGAACATATACCCATTACAACTTGTCACAGGATAATAAGACTACTATTTATCATTTCGTGGGATTGATCTACAATTAATTCATAAAGCCTCAAATTATATTCATCACCAGTTTTCCCATAACAATTCTAAAGGACTTTCATAGACTAGTTCACATTATCAACTCGTTAGCTCAGT
>RJWT010005576.1:0-30695 GCA_004365215.1 Cuniculus paca | reverse complement strand
AGTCATCAGAAAGGGAAACCAGTTCCACCTATTGCTGAACTCACTGGAAAGGTATGTGCTCACCTCTCTGATGTTATTTTTGAGAACTCTGCTTCTGTATGTTTCTACTTCAGATCTTGCTGGCTTTCCCACATTCTCACTCACAGAAGAAACACAGTGCCTGGCAGATGTGATTTTCGCAATAGACTCATTTCTGAAGCAGGCTTGATTACCACTCTATGATGGATCTGTGAGTTACCTTTTTATAAAACCAATATAACACAAGGTCACATAAAAGAACAAGATTGAAGTTTGTGTGTAAAGTGCTTCCAAATTCTTGCTTACTGTGGTGTTGACTGGCATTCTTTCCAGTGGGAGACTGGAGATTTCTTTATTCTTTAACAAGCTCTGGAAATTATAACATTACCTTTCTATTTTCAAGACAATCATATCACTGGAGTCCTGAATAACATGATGAATTTTTTTTAAAATTAAAATCTAATCAGTATCTTTTGTAACTGCTTCTGCTGTGTGGTTAAACCTGGGCTCAAAAGGTTATGTCCCAACTTTCTCACTATTTTCTGCTGTTTTCTGGGAAATATACACTACATTTACATTTTGTATAATACAGTGATTTTAGCAACTCTTTTCTAAAACAACGTTCAGCATTTTGCCTTTGTATTTCCTTTGTGTTATTCTAAATAGACAACCATTGTCAGAAGACATTTCTTGAGTCCTGAATGAAGGGAGGAAAAAAATTATAATTCTTAGTCTTTTCAGCTTGTCACTACATCAATAATTAACTTTAAAAAAAAGAGAGGCAGTATAAAAAGATTCTTTAAGGAAGCATTTAATAATTCAAATGAATCTTAACTTGAAACAGGTCACATGAAAAAGAATGAAAAACAAAAACCCTGGGTACTCTGCTTTGGATGGCTGGGTGAGGGACTCCGAGAGAATAAGAGAAGCATCATATAACTGGTTAGTTCTAGTGAGAAATATATCTGTCCCTCTGCTAACACATAGACAAAAATAAAACCATCTTGAAGAAAAATGTGTATGATTGTGAAACCAATAATGAAAAAGAAAAGAGGTAAGGAAATAAAATCTTATAATATGGGTTCCAGGAAAATATCATGATGAATGACTCCATGAGTAGCAATCAAACAGAAAGACTGTGACATTAATATTTATAATATTGTAATTAGCAAGACAGTGCCTAAGCAGCACTGTTCGTGTAACTAATCGTATTATCATAAACTGAGTCTGCAGTATTTAGCCAGTGAGGGTTCTTGCCTTTATCAATGACTGTCAATAACCTAGGATTGTTTACAAGTAAAAAATATACACAAACGACATTAACTCATTCAACATAAACATCTCAAGAAAATTGTTTCTGACATGATGTACGTGGCCACCTATAAAAGCATTGTCTCCAACATAGGTGGTTGCCATGTGAGTTGAAATGTAAGTAGCTGCATTGCACTGCAATGTTTTTGTCCTTAAAGGACTTTCACACTCATTTCAAAACTTAGTTATTCAAATAAAAAATGGATAATAACAGGGACACTTAATGTGGGTGACATAAATGGAAATTTATTTTCTAACTAGATTCAGACTTTATTTTAGTAAACCCAGCCTTTGTTGAAATCATAAGTGTATTTTTCAACATCATCAATTGTTAAAAAAGATAGATTTTGCCTATGTGCTTATATCGCTGAATCATTTCTCAGCACTAAGTTGAGGAACAAGCAGATGGTCTGGTAATAGATTTGTGCTCCTGAATTCTCTGGTGCAGGCTGACATGATTACAATAGTGAATATCCCCTTTAGGTTAATATCCCTAGTATTGAATCAAAATGCTCTGGATCAGGGTACAGGTGGTTTCCTAATTGTTCCTTCTTAGTGCTGAATGTGTGTGTGTGTGTCTGTGTGTGTGTGTGTGTTTCTCTAAAAGTAACTCATATTCGTTAGATCAAGAGTAGCCTGTGATCCTTATGCCTTATAGATATTTCATGTTATTAGGAAAATGAGGGGAGAAGATATGGACCCTTTGTAGAAAGATTCACTAGAAGTATATGGTTTCTTTAGTCAGGAAAATTTTGTTTGGAATGTACAAGTATTACACCATTTAATCTTTCACTCATAGGTGAGGCTAGAATTAATTTGAGTACTTAAGAAAAATCAATTAGAATGCAGTGTTTGATAACAGACAAAAACAAACAACAACAAGAAGACTCTGAGTATAGAAAGAATTGTGCCCAGTTAGCCATGTTATGTTTCAAGTGATTAGTATATTTAATATAATCTGTTTATGCTCACCTCACTTTTTATTAAACTCCCCAAGAAATGTTTCTTCAGGTAGTTTTGGAAGGGCAGGAAGTGGTGTGTTTATAATTTTATGGTGCAAGTTGTTTAAATCAGTATCTGGAAGAGGAGAGCAACTCCCTGGAAAGAGTGGTCATCAATTTTGCCATAACATACAGTTGTCTGTATCTAACTATTGGTGTTTAAAAACACTGATTTCTTCTTGGGAGAAATCTAGATTCCATACACCCCATGCATCCATCTTGATTCCATTGATGGGAAGTGGTCCATGAATCTGCATTTTCACACCACGCATCTGGTAGAAGAATCTTCATTGCCAAAAGGAAGGGAGCAGATAATAGCAATAGCAAACTCTCAGATTGAGAAGTTAGTATTGAGCAGCGCATGGGGAAATCTAGCGGTAATGATTTTGAGCTGGAAGAGAAATGAAATAGAAAGAGAGACAAGAAAGGAAATCCAGAGATTTAACAATGCTTACTAAATGGCCAGAGGGTAAGGATACCTAATGAGAATCCTGCATAGAGGATAATAATTATTAGCTAGGTTAACAGAAAAGCTACTAGGTTTGTGTGATGCTCCATTACTTAATAAACAGGTCTCTAATAAACAGGAGTCTTTAAACTTGTTTCTAAAACTTTAAAATGAAGACCACCATAATTCAGGTCTGCAATCCCTCATTAACACTTCTGAAACCTAAAAAAAAAATGATGAAATCAAATATTTTCACATAACTCATTTGGAAGAAATCCTGGCCTGAACCGATGTGAGGCTATTAATAATCGTTTCTTATTCTTTTTAGAGAACTTTTAAATGTTTACTGCATAGAGACAAATGTGTACCATTCTAGCTTGCTGCCCAACATCTTGCAGGGGCTAGAGGTAGGAGTGTTTGGTAAATTGGGATATGTGGACTATTTTACTTTTCTTAACCCCTGCCCAAATCTGAATCAATGCATGTGACTCCTGGGATTTTAAATAAAAGCTTGTAAAAATACCTAAGTGGAAATATTACTGCAAATATACCTTTATTCAGAAGTTCCAAAACGAAGTACATATTTTAATAATAGAAAATACTACTCCTGGGTATTTTGAAATGTGAGAAGTAAGAATTACATTGAGATGATTCACTTAGGAATATGAAGAAAATAAGGCACTTCGGTATTTGAGCAGCAAATTTTGCAATCAGAAAGGCATAGAAGGAAATGTCTACATTGTGCTAGGGATGAGAGCACGACTCCTAAGAAAAACTCCTAAGAGCCTTGGAAGGGAACCAGCAGGAAGCAGCATCTTCTGAAGGTTTGAGGTGTGCATACATTCTCACATGCTGTTACCTGCATGTATTGCGGCTTTCCAGTTCACCAAGGGAAAATTCTCAAGCATCACCTTCTCTACAAGTTAACCCCTGACCTCTACACCACAATTAATTTCTCCTTCTCTTCCTGAACCTCAGGTCCAGCAGGTAACACCCAGCAGTAGAATTTGTACATGTTTGTTTTTTATGCTAGGGAATAAATCACTTGTCTTATCCATCTTTGTATTCCAATAAGAGCTTAATAAATGTTGTTTGAATAACTGGTAAATGAATAAATGAATTTTATAAGAACATGGAGTGGGAATAGCATTAGAATTAATAGTTACTTGACTCTTCAAGCTATTATTTCTCTAGTACATTGGAAATGAAAAGAATGTAAGAAGAAATAGTTTTTGCACTTAAAGAAAATCTCCTTTTGTGTATGAATCTAGTTTAATAAAATGAGAGGGAAAAAAGCCATAATAGAAAG
This sequence comes from Cuniculus paca, assembly GCA_004365215.1. Classification (NCBI taxonomy): domain Eukaryota; kingdom Metazoa; phylum Chordata; class Mammalia; order Rodentia; family Cuniculidae; genus Cuniculus; species Cuniculus paca. The sequence goes on along the minus strand of RJWT010005576.1, from coordinate 26,608 downwards.
AGCAAGGTAGACAGGTAAGCAACCTTAACACAATTTTGGCTTGACAAAATGTGTTAGAATTGTGACCCTCTTAAGGCCTCAGATCACATCTTGTGTGCCTGACTAACACAGTGTCTACCATGTAGAAGCAGTGGCACAGAAACCAAATTGCTGAATGAATGTAATGATCAATCACTGACTATTTTTAAATTTACCTTAAATTTCAATTCTTTAACTTAACCATCCATGATTCTCTTCTTTTCATTCCAGGAAAATCAAGACACTTCTTTCTCTAGTAGAGCCCTTTGTTCATATAGCTAGTACTGCTCATATTATATTATCTTCTGTTTATCTGTCTACTTGTCCACTGCTGCAGATCATTATGAGCATTTTGAGACCAGAGAGCATGTCTTATTTATACTTGAGTTTTCAAGTACCCAGCACGATGCTACATGTTTATAAAATTAGATTGTACAAAGTATGCATGGTGTTCTTATTTAGGAGAAAAAAAGAAAGCCAATTTATAATTAAAATTCAAGCAAGGCTCTTTCAAGAATAGCAGTCATTTTAGAAGAAAACAGTAAACGTGCCAAATTACTTTCAGTAGGTATTAAAACATGATGAAATACATATCAGTAATATTAATAAGGGAAAATAATTTGTGCTCATTAAAAACTTCCATTAGGATAAAATCATAAATGCTGTCATGGGCTTGTGTAGCAATTCTAACAACAAGCTTTGTTTTGATGGTGGAAACTAACATTGTGTCCGTATAACCAGAGGCATCATTTTTAGTTATTCTAAAGCCAAAAGAACTCAGTGTCATAAAATTATCATTATGTGGTTGTGGTAATTTTATATGTTGATGTCTATTTTTTTTTATTCACTTCTGGCAAATTTTCCAATGCGAGAACAAAATGTTCAAACATAATGTAAAGTCAGCAACATTACCATTGCAAAAAGCCTAATAAGGACAGTTGCATAAGAACACAATATTGTTTCCTATTCACAAATATAAAATTTTGTGTCATCAAAGGTGGGGCTGTAGCTCAGTGGTAGAGGTTTGCTTGGCATCTACAAGCCCCTGGATTTGATTTTCACCACTGAAAATTAAAGTTTGTGTCACGTTTCCAAATTGAAGAATATTTTTTTATTTTAAAATGAAAAATGAACAAAAATGATACAGAATTTCAAAATGACATAATAGGAGATTAACAATGGTTAATATATTGCATATTGTTATCTTCAAAGTGCTCAGATTACAAGATATGGGTGTGGAAAAATGATCAAACAATGAAAGCACAAATCATTCTTTCTGATGAACTAATAGAGATTAGTAGTATAATTATCTATCTTTTCCCTTCTTTCTTTTCTCCTTTCCCTCATCCCATTCCTTTTGAGCAATTTCTTCCCCTTTCACTTTCACAGTATCTATTGTACATTTTGAATCCTATTTACTCTTTCAGTTTTTTACACTAGATAGGTAACACGGTGTTTACACATGCAAGTCTGATTTATCATTTTGATAAAGAAAAAATATACAAATCTTAAACATTTGACAAGTTATGATTAATGCATATACTATGAAATTCTCACTTCTGCCAAGATATAAAACATTGCTAACTCCTCAGAGATTTCCTGTGTATTTTCTCAGTCATCATCTGACTCCCACCACCACCAGACACAAATACTATCTAGTTTCTATCAACATAGACTCATTTGTTGAGATGGCCAACACTATGTAAATAGAAGTCCACAAACTTGTGCTTTTTGTGTGTGTGACAACTATCATTCGAAGACTTGTTCATGTTTTCATGAACACTGCTGCATATTATTGGTTTGTTTCTTTTTATTTGAGAACAAATGTACTATAATTTGTTTATATTAAATGATATTTGAACTGTCTTTAGTTGTTGTGTTTTCATAAGCACTATTGCATACATTCGAATACATGTTCCCATTATATAGCAATAAAATTTCTTGGTCATAAATTAGACGTATGAATTTTATAAGAAACTTTCACACAGATTTTGAAGTGATTGTTTCTCTTTAAATTCTTGCAGTTTTGAGCAAGTGTTTGGTTCTTCCACATTCCAGCCAACATTTAATGTTCTCTGGCTTCTTAGGCTTAGCCGTTCTAGTACATGTGTTTGGGGATCTCATTAGGATTTTAGTTTTCATCTCTTTGACAGTTACTAATGAGTTTACAAATTGCATGTGCTTTTGGACATTTACATGTCTTCCTCTTTCCGTGAAGGATTTGTTCAAATCTTTTACTTATTTTTGATTGCTCTAATTGAGTTTTAATGTATTCAAGGTATAAGTTCTTGAGTCAGAGAAACCATTTGACAAAATCTAACATATATTCATAATATTAAACTAAAATAATCCATTATAGAGGGAAACCTTCTCAATCAGATGAAAGCTATATTTAAAAATCTATAGCTAGCCATCATAATTAATGTTAAAAAGATAAGTTATTTTCTCCTAATATCAACAGTTGGGCAAGAATTTCCACTTTTTATGCTACTCAGTATTGCAGTGGAGGGTCTAACTATTACAATAAGAACATAAAAAGACATACATAATATCTAGATTTGAAATAAAGGATTTAAACTGTCTTTATTTGAAGATGGTATGATTATCCATGTAAAATATGCTAAAGGACTTATAAAAACATGATTAAAATAGGTGAAATTGACAGTTTCAAGATTCAAAAATGGTATACAGAAGTAATTATATTTCTATATGGAAAATTGAAAAAATAAACACTGGAAAATTAAATTTGAAATGCTACTTATAATAGCAGCTAAAAACTATAAAATAGTGTGGGACAAATTAAAAAACACGTAATATCTGCTCCCTGAAAACTAGAAATGATTGATGAGGAAAATTTAAAGAAGATATAAATGACGTGTTGAGATGTCAATTATCTCCAAATTTATGATTCCAGTAAAATTCCAGCATGTATTTTTATAAAAATCGAAAAGCTGATTTTCAACTTTACATTGAGAATCAAGGAGCCAGAATAGTTGCAATAATCTAGAAAAAGAAAAATAAAGTTAGAAACTTGTACTATCCACCTTCAAGATTTTCTATAGATCTATAATAATCAAGCAAGTGTGTTTTGGTGTCAGAATAGACAAATAGATCAATAGGACAAGGAGAAAGTTCAGAAATAGTCCCACATATAAACACTCAATTGATTTTTGACAAAGTTGCAAAAACAATGCAGTGGAGAAAGGAAAGTCCTTTCAACAAATGATGCAATAATTAATGGAGACTCATACTTAAATAAATTTCATTCTTCCTTCATGGAGGACACCAAAGTAGATTTAAATATATCATATATGTAAAGATGAGATTCTCAGCAAAATTGCTCACAAGGCATATAAAACTGTACTTCTAGATTAAAAGTGAAAGTATAAGTAAAATATCTTCATAACCTTGGTGCAAGGATAAATTTCTAGGACAGGATACGAAAAAGTACTAATTATACTAGGAAAATTGACAAATTATACTACATCATAATTAATTTCTGCTCATCAAAAAACAGTTAAGAAACAAAACCTCAAGTCACCAAATGGGAGAAAATATCCATAACACTTCTATCTCTCAAAGAAACTTGTGATCTGAATAAATGTACATAGTAACTTAAAATATGACCTGGGATAATCTCAAATAAATTGATCTTATCAACCAGTACTGCATATACAATCTTAGAATGGAAAATCGACCATAAGGAACCTTCTTGTGGGCTCTTGCAACTTACTCCCATCCACATCCAATAAGTTTTTCTTTTTTAACCTTTTTTCTCTAATGGCCATTATCAGTGCTCACACAGTGAAGGGAAGAAAGGAAAGAGATGAAAGCTATTTTCCTTCCAATTCACTTATGGCCCTGTCGTCCTTGGCCATATTATCTTCTTCCATTGCAGCTTTGTCCCTGTGGTGATTCTTTCTGGGACTGCCAGATGGTTATATTATGTTGTTAAAAAAGTTTCAGATGACATTTAAATTTCTGTCATTGTTTGGTTTATGACAAAAATACAAAACATTATTACTAAGGGCAGTTTAAATGTCTATATCTAGATTGCATGAAGCTAAATATTTTTAATAACTTCAGTTCCTTTCATAGAATACAGTTTAAAAAAATAAAAAGAAACAAAGAAAACAGCATTCCTTGAAAGTTCAAAATTTTCAAACTTACCAGATCAGTGTATACTGTATAGGTGTTAGGACTCAATATACATTTCTAAATATCATCAGATTTTGAGTAATGTCTTAGGCAAAATTCTAGAATACAAAGTGTCCTAAAAAATAAAAGAGGCACCAGTTTTATAAAGGTGATTGTTTTTGCTTGAAATAAAAAAAAATACTGGATAAGAACCTACACCCCATTTAGTAGTTCTGACCTTCTAATCATCTTTTCAGTTGGTAATTATCCCATAAATAAGTCAAATGTGATGTGGTAAAAAGAAAACATTTGGAATTCAATAGTTCTGGGTTCCAATCTAGCCATAGTGTGTATTAGTAGACCAGCTACATTAATCCCACAATCTTCCATTTCCATAAGCCAAATTTAAATAATGATACCTCTTCACAGATACTTTGTGAATATCACAAATCATCTACAGAAAATTTAAAGCATATAGTGAACAATCAATGCACAGTTGTTGTTATTATAATTGTTTACAACATGGAGATAGATGTATGGAGTGAGACAGACAGACAGACAGATAGACCAACCTTAAAGTAATACTAGATACGTGACTTGTCCAACCCAAAATATATGGATAATACTGGAGTAAGTTTAAATATTTGAAGAATACTTTTGAGTTGATATCTAATCTTTAATCTACATTTTCCAGGTGGCGCTTACATACTATTTTTATAAGTTTTCATAATCTTCTATTATCACATCATCTTGCTAGCTTAATTTTGTTTGATCTAGTGAAAAGCTAGCATCTTTGTCCTTTGAACCACATCCTTTCATAAAAAGCTTCCATATAATTCAAGAGAATTTCCTTTCTAGGTAATAGTTAATTTGGGCAATAATTGACCTAAGTGGTCAGTCACTGTTTCTAAAATAGACAGAAGGGAGGGGTCCACATCAGGTGCCAAATTAGATGTAATAGTATCGGAATTTTATATGAACCATTAGGGGAAGTGCTGGTACCAGGAGTCCCTCATGTTGTAGAAGAGGTAGTTTTGCACTGCTTATAACCAGAATAGTTTATAAACCCAATAAAACTTCCAAACTTGGTTCCTCTCATGCCAGCATAAGCCAGTTCATTCCACAGGGCAACTGTAATCAGTTGGTAGGACCTGCCAGAGGCCCTGTGGAGAGGAGGTTTCTGATGCAAGGCCAAGCCCAGTAGAAGTGTATGATCAATGGTCAAGACCCACATGGGTGCAGATATAGGATGAGATGTTGCAGAGCTTGGTTTTCCACTTCTGTGTCCGAGTGTGAGCTCTGACAGGTCATCTGGGTGGGGAGTTTTCATTGCCATGTGGTTTCTAAATTGTAATCACTACAGCTGCCTCTTGCATGCCTGAAGTACGATGCAGCTCACCAGCATCTTCATTGCTTTGCTCTTTTTCCATCAGTTCCTTTCCTTTGTCCAAAATGCTTATGAAAAATATGAATCCTCATTTCTCCTTGCCATATAAAATTGATATCTAATTACCAAGCACAAATGTAATTATTTCCTTTGTCGCATTCATGAAAGTGGTTAAGTGTAATTCCTCATACTTCATCAAATATAACTATTTTAATCAGAATGCACCTTATTAATATTAATTATATACTTAGAACTTTGGTTAAAAGTGCTTTTCATCTCCAACACAACTTACATTAATTCAGATGTTACTTTTAAAACATAGAAAAATGAGATTTTTCTTATTCTGGCTTGAGATTGAAAATTTAGAAAGATATTATTACTATAAGCATGTAAATTAAAATGAGTTCAAATTCTAGCCTTAACCTTTTCTAACCTCTCTCCTAGGAACTCCATAAAAGTAGTGAACATTTGTAGCAAACCAGTTAGTTTTGTTCCTAGTCATGATTTTATGGAGTTAAACAAAATATTTCTCTGTGATTCTGAGTTACATCCCTGAGACTTTTTCTAAGAAAACCATAAATTTGTTATATCTTCAGTTGAGCCTCTCTGCCCACTTAATAAAGAAAATATTAGATGAAAACATAATTTTCTAGTAATTATAGGAGTTAAAGTGTCATTTTGATAGTGTAAAAAATCAACAGAAATTTTAATTACATTAAGTTTGCACCAATTAGTCTTACCTAACCTTACCCAATTAGTCTTACCTAAATGTCTATTATTTGAAATAAAAAATGGGGAATTTAATTTACAAAAAGATCAAATAAAGCAAGCCGTAATTTAATTTATTTTTAGCTTCAAAATAATATGGACCATAATTGCTAGAAAACAGCTCTACAAAAACCCTGGTATCATAAGTAAGATAGGCCAAGGTATCTTCGATAACACAAAATAATTGTCCATCTTGTCACTGGCTTTTTGGGGGATAGATTCTTTTAGGGATTCTTATAGATAGATAGATTCAATATAGATAGAGTCAATAGATAAATTCAATAATTACATTCTCATAGATTCTTTTAGGGATTCTTCCTAGGTTCTTTGTGTCCTGAACAAAGATTGAACAAGACACATGAAAAAGGTAGTGAGGGTCTACATTTATTAAAGCTAGGAAAAGAAGCATCTCTGCAGAGTGAGAGCAGCTCAGAGTGGCCATGAGGTTGATGGATGAAGCTTTTACAGCTCTCATTCCTCAGTGTGACATCAGATCTAGACCATCCTGTCATAAGTGCACTTGCTTTTGCCCCAGATGTAAATGAAGAATTGAAGATAGTGCTTTCTGATTGGCCCACGGTGCAGAGTTTGGGAACTGCATTCTGTGCACATCTTCTGGGTCTCTGTGATTGACAAATTACACTCAAATGTCCAGCCAGCTTGTCCCAACCTAATCTCTTGGTTTAATCTCACATTTGACCAAGTAAGTTTGAATATTCGGATAAAATATCTGTCCTCTTCTTTCTAGAACCCTGATCCTCCATTTGGTTACTGATAGTGACCTACTAACCACCTAATTCCTGATTAACCACTCTATCTTATGCTCTATGATCTTGAAAATCAATCCTACTATTGTGTCAAATCCATATCCTGTAATCAACCTGTGCTTCACAGTCACAGGTGACCCTCTAGAAATGTGTCTGAGAAGATGTGACAACCTCCACAGAGAATGTGCCTAATGCTGCACAGAGAATTCTTTGATTTGCAGCTTCAGGCACTGTATGCAAAGTTGCCTTACAAACTAAAATTGCCTTCAAGCTTCCCTCCCGGGCCCTCACACCTTGATGGCCCCCTTGGCTGAGGACTGTTTCCAGCTATCAAAGACCAGGCCTTTTGCATAAGTATTGCCATACATCTTTAAATCATTACTTTTGTCTTCTCCACTAACTAGTGTTATCCCATTTTATTTTTAATTTAATAGACAAAACTTTCCTTAAGTCTTCTACTGGCAGTTATTCTCTTCATATACAACTGATAGGTAGAATATCACTCATCATTTAAGGGCTATGAATCTGTCATCTTTCAAATCCTAGGAGTGACTAAGTCTTTCCGTTGAATGTAGATTCCAACTTTAACTGAGAGAAGTAAAAATGTGGCATTTTTGATGTACCAATATTCCTAGAAAACTAAAAGTATTCCAGTATTACTGGGGAGAGTCTTCACTGATATGTACAGTAAGCCTATAATGCTAACTGATTCTTTCCATGTCTTTGTAGTAGACATTGCTGGGGCTTACTAGTGTTTCTGCTTTTTGGTCTTTCCTGTAGGAAGAGTTAACCTCTTTGCCCCTTGGATGTTGCATATAAATAAATAACTTGCTTTAATCAATGAAATGCGAGCAACATGTGGCAGGTGACTCTTTGGTCAGAAGCTTTTAAGAGGCAGTGGTCAGTTCTCCCTGCTTCCGTTCTCTACTGCAGCAGACACCACAGTCTCATGTTGAGATAGTGGCAACATGAAATGAGTAGCATTGATCCCTGAGACATCACATCGCTGGCTTTCCAGTGATACTGCACACTGTTTGGTAAGCTGCTGACATTTCAGGGCTGATGATCACCACAGAACAACCAGCCTATGGGAATTAACATAGAGTCTAGATAACTTGTACCTGTTTGCAGATGAGTTGACAGCTCTTCGGTCTTGTGAGAAATAGTAAAACGCAAGAGTTCATCTTCAGTGTTCAGTGTTCACTTCCCTTTCTGTACTTCTTGCCCCTGCTGGCAGCTAGGGCCAGGAAGCAGTACCCATTTCATCACTCTCCCTGTGGTCTTATCTCTTGATCAAGCACCCAAAGCTACCAGAGAGTCCTTTTTTCCACACCAGGCAGCTAAAATAGTGATTTCTCCCACTGTGCTTATACTGTAGACTGAATGTTTGTGAAGCCCTAAAATTCATGCATTCAAATCCTAGCTCCCAGAGGGGCACTATTAGGAAATGGGGCCATTAGAAGGCAGTTTTTCATGAGGAGTTAGTGCCATTTTGAAAGAGGTCCCAGAGCAGAGACCTCTGTCCCGTTCTTTCATTTCAAGACACAGTAAGAAGGCACTAGCTTTGAAGAAACCAGTCTTTACCAGGGACCAAGTCTGTTTGAATTTGATCTTGAACTTGTCTTCCTCTAGAATGGTGAGAAATAATCTCTTTTATTTAGTGTTTTGTTAGAGCAGCCAGGACAAACTAAGACAGACCAGTTTTAAATAAGTTATGAAGAGGAGGACTGTCTAAAATTGGCTGAATCTAACTGAAGAAATGGAACATAGTATGAGTCTTATGACTTGTTAGTAGTAAGCCTTTGGCAACATGGATGCTTTCTTTGATTCCCCATTCCATGGTCCAAAAACTTGTGGTAATAATATGTGTCTCAGGATTTCTGAGAGAAGTAAAGACAGTCTGAAGTTGGTCATGGTGGCACATGCCTGGAATATCAACAATCTGGGAGGCTGAGGCAGGAGGATCACAAGTTTAAGCCCACCTGGCTAGCAGGAGCTTTGCTTCCTTGCCTTTATATCTTTAAATAAATTTCCTTGCACCTTACCTCTGTCTATTATTGGAATTTCCTGACTACGTCAAAATGTTATCAGGTAGTTCCTTCTAAAATGGATTGCCAATGAAACATTACCAGGTTTTGGGTTGCTCACCTCTCATTCCAGAGTTAGATTCCAGTTTCTTTTTGTCTGGAATAAAGAATTGAACAAAACAAGCAGGAAAAAAAAAAAAAAAAAAAAACAGTGGCAAAGCTTATTTGAAAAAGTGAAAGTGAAGAATGAGAGAGAACCTGGCTCTGCAGAGTGAGCTTGGACTGAGTGAAAGTGAAAAAAGAAAGCTAAAAGAACACCTGGAGATGGCAGTAGGCTATTGTGAGGAAAGCTATGATAGTGGACACCTTGTGGCATCTGCCTTCTATGTTAAAATCTTGAGGAAACCTGAGAGAACTTCTACTTCCAGGTCCTGAGAGGTGGTGCTGGGATCCCACACCTCAGGCTCACATCAAGTCTAGGCCATCCTATTGAAAACCTGCTTGAGTTCGCCTCCACATGAAGTACTTTGGTAACTGTTCTACCCATATGTTCAGGATCTTGTAATTAACAGATCATGTCTACTTCCCCAGTCAACTCTTCCATCCCCTAATCTGCTATCTCATGTCCACTATTAATGCTTCATTACAGTGGGACACAACCCAGGTATTCTGTTAACAATAGCAAGAGTCAAGAACAGTTTGAAAATGTTTTCCTGAATAATCTGCAAATTTCCAGTAGAGTGGGTGGGAAGAATACCTCAACCTAAGACGGAAAGCATAGAAAAGGCTTGGAAACAAACCAAGTATGTCTGTGTGAACAGAACTTTCTTCCTGGAAATAATCTTGTAGAATAACCCCTCCCAAACACTTTGTTTTTGTTCCTTAACTATCTATATTGGCTGTCCTGTATCTATATGTGCTTATCTGACCCATGAAACCAATTGTACTCTCCTCATCATTATCTCCCAAATCTGAATCTCACCAAAGACCTCTTTCAGGACCCTACACGCCCATGCATTCAGCTTTCTGGTGGACCTTGCCACCCAGTAGCCCAGTTCAGTGATCTTTCTGTAACCTAGGAATAAAACAACAGTAGTGATTATGACTGACAATTATATAAGCACTTTATAACTTACAAAGCACTTTGGCATACATTAGCTCACCAGCTGCTTCCTTAATGTAATAGCAGCAGTGGGCAAAAAACCATGTCACTGCCGACAGCTCTCTTCTGACCTTGGTCTCTCAGCCCCACCTACTGAAAACAGGAGAGCAGCTGGATGAGAGCTGATTAGAGGCTAGAAGCTGACCTTGTGTAGGGCCAAGGGAGCGTGACAGCAGCGGTTGCCACATCCACCTTCTCCATCTCCATAGGGGCAATAGAGCAAGCCAGAGGTTTTGTGGGAAAATGTGGGGGACTGTACAGAACAGCAAGGCTTCTCATGGTCTGCCCAAGCTCAAGCTGAGGGAGGCAAGCATCAGCTTGTGGGAGGTTAAGCACTTATCCACTCCCCCGCCCTTTTCTGATTTCTCATTTCTTCCATGCATTAACCATCATTTTGAAAGTTTCAGTGGGTTAATTAAATTCTTCTAGTGTTGATGCTAAGAAAGCTGAAACATTTTCAACTGAGATTGACACTACTCAAGACATAGGCTTCACTGATGTTTGTTCAGTAACACTCCAATATGTCACAGGATTGCTGAGAGAACATCTGAGAGCTATAATGAGCTAAAAGTCAAGTACAGGGGAAAATGTGTTCCAGACTGCTGCAGATGTTCTCAAATCAAATCATATTTCTGTGAAATGCCATATAGAATATTCAGCTGTTGAAAGATGCAACATGAAAGGACAGTTCAATTGATTTGCTCTGTGTTTAAAAAATTCATTTAGCCTAAATCACATGAAATGGGATTTTTTTTTTCACTTTTGAATCAATTAATAAGAGATGCATTTGATTCTAATGAGATTCAAGGATGATTTTCCTAGGCTAAGAAGAATGCATTAACTGATTTGGGCAGGATTTAAAACCCAGAGAAGGCGACAGTTAAATAGAGGAAACAAGGTAGGGTTGAAGGACAGATATTCTATAGACCCACTCCTTTTCCTTTATTTTTCTTCTAGCCCTTTGGCATCAAAATGGAATTGAGCTCTGTGAAATTAATTCACTACAATTCTGAAAAATCTGTAATATTATCTTAGTAGTTTATTCTTCTCATGAGAAACTCAAAAAGAGGCTTAGCAGAAGAAAAGTGGTCAAGGAAATGTTTTGGTGAATGTAACTGTGGTCATTACTGACCTGTATGCCATCAAGCAGATACCCATACACATCAACATGGTTTTGGTAGCCTACCCTGCAATTAGGAAGTGTTTTTTAAAGTAAAAGATGGCACTGCGGAAGAACTAACAACTAGCGTAAAGAAAAAAAAAAAAAAGAGAAAAAAATGCTTTCCCAATGAGATACTATTTCATACCTATAAAGAAAGACTGAAAGTTAAAAGGACTGACAGCATCAACTGACAGCAAGGATATGGTGCAACTATAAATCTCATACTTTGCTAAAGGAGGTATAAAATGACACAACTGCTTTGAAAAATTCTTCATTGATTTCTTATAATACCCAATGCTTCTACTTTTCAGAATTTATTCAAGAGAAATAAAAACTCACCAAGTTTTAACATACAGGAATCTCAAAGACATGTTAAGGAAAAGAAGTCAGACCACTAAAGAAAACTTAATAATGTCATATAGTGTGGATTTTAAGAAGGAAAGAAATACATCTATTGTTAGAAATCAGAAATTGTTAGGTAAAGACTGACCAGGAAGAGGCACAAGGGAATTTTCTGGAGTGCTGCATTTATCCTCTATCTTGAGTACAGTGAGAGTTTCATGAGTATGTATGTATTTGTCTAAACTCCTCTAACTGTGTACTTGCAACCGGTATTTTATTGTGTGTGTACATACACAAAAATAAAATACATTGATTTTTTTTAAAAAAGAGAAGCAAGCAAACAACTCTGAAAGAAATTGGAGGGTAATCATTTGATAATATTTCTAGGAACAAAATAAGACGTATAAGAAATCCTAAAGACATTTTTATGTCCAAATTACTTTTAATCAAGATGCCTTTGGGAACTAAACCTTCTGAAGTTAACCACTGGAAAAGAGTAACTGGTACCTAGATAAAAATCTTGGCTGGAAATCAGCTTAAGGAAAAGGATGGCTGGGGGCATAAACAAATGTATTTCTCTCTGCCAACTTGCCAGCAGCCGGGTGTGAAACTGGAATACTTTAGACCTTTTGCATCAGGGAAGCCAACTGGGCTTAGAAATGGAGAAGGGGCACATCTGGCTCCTTGAGGAGTGGTATAGGTACTACATGTGGCATCACAATTCAAATGAGAATCTGCTTCTTAAAGATAGAAAATTTGATTAGGTCCTTTGGTAGGCCTTCAACTTATTTTGCTTTGTAGGATCAGTCAGTGCCTGCAGCCTCTGTTAACAAAAGCTGGCCTTGCCTGAGGCCAAAGCTTCCAGAACAGAACCTTAAATTGATTGCTGATAGAGTGTTACATGCAGGGCTGGGCTCTTTTACCCTAGCTTCTACCCACCCTTACACAAACAAACCCAGTGGGAAATTTAGCTGGAGATTTTAAACTAAATACATTTCTAATGCATTAATATTTGCATTGACATTTTGTTTTGTAATAGCATTATTATTAATGGATAATAAAAATTAGAACATTTATAGAACTGAAGACAAAACAATTGAGGTTGAATTTCCATACATTTCAGGTACACCTTGTGCACTTTGTACAGTACTACAAATTTATAAAGCGTGAAAACTGTATTTTTTATTTTTTTTATTTTTTGGGGGTACTGGGGATCGAACTCATGACCTCATGCTTGCCAGGTAGGCGCTTGTGCCACTGAGTTAAATCAGACCCACAAAACTATATTTTTGATAATGATATTTTTATATTCAAGTTTCTGCTTTTGTACTTTCTATTATCTAAGACATATCTCCTAGAAAATTACAACTAGCAACAAGTATCTCACAACTTTTTTGAAGTCATACAATTTTTGTGACAGATCTGATTGTTGGTAATAATTAGAATTTATTTTTACATATTTCTGCCTAACTCAGAAAACTTGGGTTTGGATTTTAATCATTTAAATGTACATGTTTTCAACAAATAATCATGATGTGTTATGTGCCAGACACTGTGGAAGTTAAGGCTAAGTAATAAAAAACACAAATCCTTTATTGTGATATAACAATCAATTGCAAAAAAAAAAAGTAGTGGTAAACTTTTTATATGCTTTACATAATTTTATATGTATATATATATACATATGAATAAATACTTAGATATGCATTATATAAACAGAGATTCAACCCCATTTTGCAAAAATGAAGGTTGAGATTAAAGAGGTTTAGCTATATACTGCTGGAAGTGAGGTACAAAACTAGTTCTGTGTGTTGCAAAAACTGTGCCTTTTAACACTTTATTAACTCTTTTCTCAACCTAACTGCTATTATTCTGTTGGAGTTACAGAAGCAAAAAAAACAAGTGTGCATCTCAACCTAGGAATTAGAAACAGTTGGGAAAGGTCAGGTACACTAACTTCTGTGGTATGAAAACAGTATAGCTTTTATGTAAATACCCTCTTCAATTCCATTCTGATCATTTTTGAAGACCGCCACATTTTTATTTACAGTTCAGAAAGAGTTATAAATCTATTAGATAATTAATTCCATCTCGCAGTACAGCACAGGTTTCATTCTAAGTTCATGCTTTTGGGTGCCATTGTCTTTTAGCATAAATCCTATCAAATCTCTGTGAATTTTACTTCTACATTTCCTTCATCTGTGACGAGAAGATTCTATTAGCTACCCTGGCACCTTCCATTAAAGTCTACAACTTCCAACTGCCAGGAAGGGATAATGAAGTGATAAATTTAATTTGCTACCAAAATATATAAGGCAGAGATATCTAACTGAATTTATGGTATTAGCTATGTCTTTTCTCTTAGCATCAACAAAAGTTTTATGCAGGCTATCAAAATCCATATGACAAAAACAAATTCATATGAATTTCTCTACACAGTTATCAGACCTATCTTTATGTCAAATTATGTACTTCCCTTCTGTTCATAGCCTTTCTAGGCTCATCAGAACCTAAGAGAGTGGGTTTTAAGCATTTTACTACTTAAAAGATAACAAATAACTGTTAATCACAAAAAGAAACCTCTCTATCTATCTATCTATCTATCTATCATCTATGTTGTAAACTCTGAATCTCTTTCTACAGTGATTAGAGACTGCAAAGACTATGAAGAAAAATGACAACGTCATCTATTTAGATTGTGACAGTGGGGAGCAATTCAAATTCTGTGGGATGCAAAGTATACTTTCGCTTCAATTTCTAACCCTTTGTGTCATGGTTATAACCACAATCATTCAGTTAATGACATTCTTACACAATATCTAGACAGATTTCACCATGTTAGAGTCCTTTGTCCTATCGAATTTTAAAATATAGAGCCTTTGTTGGAGGGGCATGGTGGTACACGCCTATAATCCTAGCATTTGGAAAGTTGAGGCAGGAGGATCACTGCAAGTTCAAGGCCAACCTGGGCTACAAAGTGGGTTCAAGGCTAGCCTGAACTGCGTAGTGAAACCCTGTCTCAAAAAGACTAAAATAAAATAAAATAAAATAAAAGTAAAGAGCCTCATTAGCCCATGTCTTGGCATTACGATAGGTCATGCTTGGGGACCAATAATACCTCTAAATTGTACCCATAGGAAATATAGCCTGACAAAATTCTGCATCACCATTAAATGATGTATGTGTTCATCTCATGAAATATCCATTAGAAGCAGTTCATGAGTACAAGGTTATTTGCCCATGGAAGAGGAAGAGTACTTATGACAATGATAACAAAAAACAACTGTCACTTAATATTATTTTCAAAGCTTTTTTATCTACTTTAATCTCATGACAATCTGTACAAGTCATAAATGACCATTGTCTTCTTCCTGCTACAAGAGAGCAAGGACCCATTACCGCATAGACAATCTTATGGGACTTCTTTCCATGTTTCTAATGTCTGACCAAAGATTTGGAGATGACACACAGAAAAGGCAGTGAAGGTAGACATTTATTGAAGGTGGAAAAGAGGTATTCTCTGCAGAGTGAGAGCAGGCTGATGAAAAGGCTCACAGAAGCCCCAAAGGGAAAGGGTACCCATAATTCCCAGGTTATCTCCCTTGATGCACATAAGGCACTGGGACAGTCATCACTTGTAGACTGTTCTATTGAAAAGCTGTCCTAGCTTCCTGCCATATGTAAATTAAGGAATAGTGCCTTTTGATTGGTGTACTTACACACAAATGAAAGATTGAAAAAAGCTTCTTCTGTTGGGCATGGCAACGCACCTGTAATCCCAGCACTGCAGAGGGTGAGGCAGAATCAACGTGAGTTTCAGGCCAACCTGGGCTCCATAGTGATTTGGAGGCCAGCCTGAACTGTATAGCAAGACTCTGTCTCAAAAGAAAAAAAAAATCATCTTTTGATTGGTTCAGTGAACAGCACCAGATTCAAATGAAGGATTAAAAATAATACTATTCTGATTGGTTCTCTGTATAGTGATAATGGTGTCACCCCATTCAGAGTATCTCTCTCCTTGGAAATGATCCTTACCCTGTTGCCCTTGTCTTTGTCATATTCTAGTAAAAGCAGAGGAAGAATTCTCGCTCTGGCATATGAGCTCACCAAATCTGCACACATGTCTACTATGCTTCATTCCCTCCACTTGCCCTCCTAGGAAGAGAGGATCATGGTTTCTAATGCTTGGAATTTAACTGTGGATTGGCAGATAGATTGGAATTCGGTTGAGTCTTGAGCAAGATTAACAAAACCTTTTACCTTCCTCCCAGGGACTCACAACATTCAATTGTACCAAGAGTAACAGGACACTTGTTCACCTATACTGAGTAGACCCAGGATAAATCAATATTTTTACAGACAACACTCCCTTCTTTCTCAAGTCCTTCACCCTGACACCAAATCACATTGCCATCTTACCAACTGAGGCTTACTGTACATTCTCTGTTTACTGACAAAAGTCATGGCCCATCTCTTCCTCTGTTAGTTCTGCTCCTTTGTGTTGGACTTGACTTTTAGCTCTTCAACAAAAAATCCAGTTTGGGTTATAGCTTCATGTGTTTGTTTACGTGCATATATTTCTCCTACCAATTGTCTTAATGAACCTAATTTTTCTTGCCTGCTGATTTATGTTTGAGATGGAACTAGAGAACAAAGATGAAGAGAGCACTCAGAGAGGAGGAGCCTGATTCTGAGATGTGTATAGGCTTTCTGCAGATTTCTTTGTTCTTCTCAGTGTTAGATCTCCCCATCAGCAGCTGCAGTGCTTGACTAGTTGTGTGTGGATGCCTGGATGGATACCTAGCCAAACTGTTGTTATGAACTCCACCTTCTCTATCTCTTAAGTCACCTCAATTTCACATAAAGTCAGCATTCTAGGCAGTAAGTACATGTTGGAATAAATTTCACACTGCTTTTCACTAGCAACTTTCTGTAAGCTGTTAGTGTCTACTCAAGTCCAGGGTACCAGACAATGCTTTATGTGGGTGCATCCCGTTAAATTTATAATGCTTGCATGTTTCCAGTATCTATTTCTATAGATTTCTCACTGGAAGCCTCCTGGAGGATACCTGGCCTCACAGTCTTGCACCAAAGAAAAATTCATTTTGATTAAAATATTTATCTACTCCTTAGTTATTTATTGAGTGTTGCAAGGTATAAAATGTCAAGTTTGAGATGGAGTGAGTTGAGGCAATAGTATGAATTGGAACTGGATATGGAGGGCTTCAGTATTGTCCTTGAGGGACCACAGTATTGTGAATATGAAAATCTAACAACAATCTGAAGCAGAAAATAAATATGCATATGACAAGAGGTATGCTGCTAGTCACCAATATAGGGTATTTTAGAAGTTTCCATTTATTATGCTAAATTTGTATAGTAAGCATATTAACATACCTAATACAATAATGATTAAATGCTACAGGTTGAGAATAGAGTCCATTATAACAATGACAAAAAGTCTAATAGAATGAGGAGCAGTTAAATAGAAGGAAAAAAGGGAATCAGCAATAGGAAAATGAGGCCATGGCAGGAATAAGTCAATACCTATCAGTTATAACTCTCAATGAGAATGGTCTCAATTTCCCAATCGAAAGACACAAAATGGCATAACAGGTCAAAAACAAATCCATTGGTACTCTATATACCAGAAACATATATACCAGAAAATCAAAGAATGGAAAACAATATTCTATGCAGTGGGAGCCCAAAGAAAGCAGGTGTAGCTATCCTATATTCATACTAAGTGAACTCAAGCCAAAAGTGATCAGGGAGACACAAAAACCGTCATTGCATATTGGTTAAGAGTACAAACCTGCAGGAAAGGATAACAATTAATAACATATATGCACCAAACAATGGCACACTCAACATGATAAAACAAGTACTACTGGATATAAAAGACCAGAAAAACTAAAACACAGTTATAGTGGGGAACCACAATACTCTGCTATCATAAATAGATTGAAACAAAATCAACAAAGAAACGTCATAGTTGAATACAGTCTTCAAACAAGTGGGCTTAATAGATAGCTATAGTGTTCCACCCAAGAATACGCTTCTTCTCAGCAGCACGTGGAACTTTCTCCAAGACAGACCACATACTAGCAAACAAAACAAGCTTAAGTAAATGTAATAGAATTGAAATTGTACCATCTGTATTATGAGATCATAGTACCATGAGACAGAGAAATCAATGACAAACAAAAACACAAATTATGCAAATGCATAGAAATTAAATAATACAATCTTGATAAACAATGGATTACAGAAGAAATCAAGGAAGGATAAGACAGTTTTTAGAAGTAAATGATAAAGCTAGTACAACATACCAGAACATATGGTACACAATGAAAGAAGTCCTAAGTAGGAAGTGTATACTTGTGAATGTCTATATCACAAAAACAGAGCTAACCCAAATAACCTAATGATTCACCTCAGGTTCTAGAGGAGCAATAACAGTCCAGATGCAAAGCTAGTACAAGGAAGGAATTTATAAAGATCAGAGTGTCAATCAATGAAACTGACAGAAAAAAATCCCTCACAATACAAAGAATCAATGTATCAAAGACACAGTTCTTCAAAAGAATAAATAAAATATACAAACCCCCTAGTCGACCTAACCAAAAACAGGAGAGAAAAAGGTCCAAAACAACATAATAAAAATGAAAAGGTGAGATCAAATGGACATTGTCAAAATAGAAAAGATTATTAACTACTACCTTGTAAATCTGTATGCCAATAAATTGGAGAATTCACAAGAAATGGATAGGTTCCTACATGCATATGAACTAGCAAAATTGAATCAATAGGCTATGAAATTCCTCAATCATCTAATAACAGGTGATGAAATTTAAACAGTAAAAAAGAAAAAAAAGCAACTAAGATAAACTCAGATATGGATGGATTCACTGCTAAATTCTACAAAAGCTTCAGGCAAGGTATAACACTAGTATTCCTCAAGGTCTTTCATGAAACTGAAAGAAAAGTAGTACTCCCAAAGTCATTCCTCAAAATAGCATCACCCTGATTCCAAAATCAGACAAGGATGCAACAACAACCTAAAAACTATATATACCAGTCTCTTTAATGAATATAAATGCAAGGTCCTCAACAAGATACCATCAAACAGAATGTGATGTGTCTGCAAAAAGATCATACATCATGCCAAAGTAGGCTTCATCTCAGGAATGCAAGGGTAGTTCAACATATCCACATCAGAAAATTTAAAACATCACACAAACAGAAACAAGTTATGTGATTTTTGTTCTTGCTTCTATAAATGCAGAAAAAGCCTTTGACAAAATCCAATATCCTTTCATGGTAAAACACTGAAGAAAATAAGTAAAGAAAGACCCTATCTCAGTCTGAAGAAAAGCAAACTAACTATCAACATCATATTAAGTGGAGAAAAATTGAAAGCTTTCCTTTTAAAATCAGGAATAAGACTTGGACATCAACTGTCACCACTACCAATCAAAATGTACGTGAAACATTAGAGCAATCAGGCAAGAAAAAGAAATAAAAGGGTCATATATAGGAAAAGAAAAAGTGAAATTATTGTTTTTTGCAGATGACTTGAACCTTTACATAGAAGAACCCAAAATTTACCAAAAGACTCTTAGAATTAACAAGCAAATTCATTAATGCAGCAGGATACAAAATCAATACTACCCCCCAAAAAAAACCACTCAATAGTGTTTCTGTACACTATTAATGAACCCATTGAGAAATAGCTAGGCTAAAATACCATTCACAGTAACACCAAGAAAAATTAAATACTTAAGAAGTAACCAAGGGAAGTGAAAGACTTCTGAGAAGAAACTTACTGTACTCTGAAAAAAGAAAATCAAAGAGGACATCAAAAGATATCTCCTGTTGCTGGATAAGTAGAACGAGTATAGCTAAAATGGCCATACTTTCAAATTTGATATACAGATTTAATTTAATCACAATCAAAATACCCACAGCGTTTTTCACAGAACTGGAGGAAGCTATCCTAAAACTTTTATGAAACCAGAAAAGACCTAGAATAGTAAAAGTATCCCTGGGTAACAAGAGCAAAGTGGGAGGCATCACAATCCCAGATTTGAAGTTATATTATGAAGGTATAGTAACAATACTAGCGTATTATTGGCACAAAATACAGACATTGAGGATCAATGAAACAGAAGAAAGTATGCAGAAACAGCCTCAAGCACATTCAACTATTTGATCTTTGACAAAGAGGCCAAAAAACATACACTGGAGGAAACATAGCTTCTTTAATAAATGCCATTGGGAAAACTGAGTATCTATGTGCAGAAGACAACCTAAACCCAAGTCTTTCACCACACACTAAACTAAAATCAAAATAGACCAAAAAGTAAATGTTAAAATGGAAGAATTTAATTTGCTGAAAGATAAAATAGGTAAAACTCTTGCAGTCTTAGATATAGACAAGGACTTAGGTTGCACAGAAAATACGTAGTACCAAGAATCAATAAAATATCAATAGTCATATCACTAAAATAGCAAATGAAAAACCTTCTGGACAGCAAAAGAAACAGCTAGCAGAGTGAAAAGAATACCTACAAAGTGGGAAGAATGTTTGCTAACTAATCCTCAGACAAAGGACTAGTATCAGGATATATAAAGAACTCAAAAAAATTAAAGCACACAAAATAAAAGACTCTATCAAATAATGAGCAAGTGAAATGAATAGACAATTCACAGAAGAAGTACAGTTGGTCAGTTTTCTTAAAGAAAAGCTCAAAATCACTACCCATTAAAAAATGCAAATTAAAATTAAATGTAAATTTTAAAAATGCAAGTTAAAACAATGCTGAGATCCAATCTCACCCTAGAAAGAACAATTACCATAAAGAAATCAAATGATGACAAATGCTGGTGAAGTTACAGAGAAAATGGAACCCTTCCTCATTGTTGGTAGGACTATAAACTAATACTACCACTATGGAAATCCTTTTTATTATTATTGTTATTATTTTTGTGTGTGTGTGTGGCAACAGGGATTGAACTCATGACCTTGTGCTTGCCAGGCAGGTGCTTAGGCCACTGAGCTAAATCCCTGGCCCTTCACTATGGAAATTCTTAAAAAAAATCTAAACCTAGAAATTCTATTTGACCCAGCTATTCTCCTTCTATGTGTCTTCATGAAAGAGGTAAAGACATAATACAATGATGCATCCTACTCATTGAATAGCAGAACAATTCCCAATAGCTAAATCTTGGAAGTCGACCAGCAGCAGATGACCAGATAAAGAAAACATGGTATTTACACGTAGTGGAGTACTACTTTGCCATAAAGAAAGATAAACTTTAGTCAACTGTAGGAAAATGGATGCATCATGGATCCATATTATTAAATGAAATAAATCAGACACAGAAGTTTAAATTTCACATATATTTTCTTGTATGATGAACTAAAGTTATAAATAAAAAACAAAATAAAAGAGAGATAATAGAAAGTAGGGAACAGATCTTTCTCAAATCGGAAGGGGACCAAGAGAGAGAGGGAGGGGAAGGGAGTAGAAGGAAAAGGACTACAAAAAAAGAGAATGGAGTGTATTAGAATAGGAAAGCGTGGCAATATTTCAAAAATTAACCTAATTATCAAAATAAAAATCTGATGTATGATATCTGTCTGCACAGCTTCATACAAAGGCATTTTCTCTAAATGTCTCGGTTTTTAAAAAACAGATCCTTCTTCTAAAACAAAATGTCAGTAGGATACTGATACGTAGACATTTTGAGGTAGAACAAAAGATTGGAGTAAATTTGGGCTGATTTTGATATCACCAGTAAATACTAAATTTTCAGAAACATCTACTGAAAATGCTAGTGATCAGAGCATCCTGTAAGAAATTAAATGTAAAACTGTAAAATGCGTATAAGTCACACAAAGTTGGTTAGAATTACTCAGGTCCTACTTGTCCCCACTTTTTCCACTGAAAAACCAACCAACCAACCAACAACTCAATATAGAAAAGAAAGAAAACAAAACAAAACAAAAATCACTAAATGAGAATTCCAGCCTCATCTTTTATGTATGGTTTTGTAAGATAGCACTTAACTGCTTTCAGTTCTCATCTCCAGTTCCAGGCCAACTGTATTCCAGGCAACTGGAGGAGTTTTAAGGATGCAGTCAAAGCACAGTAGCAAGTCTCTGCGTAACCGGTATGCACAGGGGACATGCCAAGATTCAGTATGAATGTGTGTTGGTCTTTCCAAAGGGGCAAGATGTGAATTCTGAAAGACAGCAGAAAATCAAAATCCAAACTCCAAACTATTCCGTATCTTCTCAATAAGGTAAAAGTGCACCTTGCTATAAGGCAAAACTTGCAGTCTGGAAGGCATTTGACAGCTGACTAGGATAACCTGTTGGGCAATGTGAAAGGATCATTAGTTAGGACCTAGATAGATATTAGGTAAGACTCATTATAGTTTTATTTCCTAAGAAATGCTTAACTTATTTTTTGGAGAATATCACAGTTATAAAAAGATTTTGTTTTAAAAATCCCTCATCTTTTCAACTAGAATTTGCATATAAATGATTGAAAGAAAAATTTTATGATTATGCACTATAGAAGTCTATCATCCAAATTTAGAAACTTGAGTCCTTTATCAGGATATATTTTATTAAAGCAATATATTTATGAATATTAAATGAAAGTAGTGGATGTCTCAATGAGAGGTCTGGAAGTTTTCCATAACTAATAATGAAGATTTACAAACTTGTACATTTTACCCATAAACTAATTTAAAATGCAAGGTGTTTAGTCATTTGAGACTATATCTTTATGCTATAATATAATAAGCCCTACTTTACTAAACAAATTACTAGTATAAACACATTTCAAGGAACTGTTTAATCTACTTAAGATAATTAACAGCTTTCAAGTATGCTATCAAAATTCATTTAAATAAACAATAAATGTGCTGTTTTAAATAAGCATTTGTTAGTACTTTTTTCCAGTGGATGTACCTGAAAACATGCTCCTTTCCCAATAATCTATAATTCAGACTTTTCACCAATTCAGAAGAACTCTTCACACAATTCATCCAAATTAGTGTGCTTTTACTGTAGACTTTTGTAGAATGTAGAGCGCACCATATTCCCTATGGATACAATTTGATCTCAGTTATGTAGTCATTGTCTCATTCTATCTGCTTCTACCAGGAATCTTTCATTAGTTGCTTACTGTTCCTACTCTGGAGACTCAAAGTAATTATGTCCAAGAACTGTACAGTGTCAAGAAGTAGTAACTTACAGGAAATGCAGTGATATGTTCTTTAATTTTTAAATCTAACACCAGCACACTAAGTAAATCCAGAGAGTGTATCAATATAAAGAAGATATTCCACAAAAGTATATTTCATTTTTCCTATAGTCAAGATGATTTTAACTTTTTATCTTTCCAAAAACTTTCCATGAAACATATCTAAAAAGTTTTTATTCCACAAAAGCTTGAAATATAAATTTGTTCATGAAAAGACTCATCTAAAATATAATCTCACATTTTTATAAACCTAAAATTTTGCTATTGAAAACATTGCTATTTCCTAATTCAACGTTACTGTACTCTCTGAAGTGATACAAAAATCAGTAGTAATAAAACCTACTGAAAATAAAATGAAATTTCCTAAAATCTTTAAATACTGTGATACTTAGTATTCTGTATCTGTATTAAATTATTCTTTTTAACCCATCTGGCAAAGTATGGCATTCTTACTTATGGCTAGAGAATTTATAATATGAAATATAACTCCTGTGTCTCTGAACCAAGAGGAGGGGAAGTTTAGAAAGAGATGTGGTTGAGGTGGTCAGCTGCCACAGGATACGGGGTAATAAAGATAAATCATCAGTCATCTTAAGGAAACCCTGAGAAGAAAGTGAATATTTCCCTTTTTTTTGGAAGCCTCAATTTTACTACATAACTTTCTCCACCTTGTCTAAAGAGTCCAATTCCATAGATCAGAAATAAGTGAATGCTACAAGGTTGTTCTCTCAGCACTGTTTCTAGAGGAAGGTACTGAAGTTTGAATAATGATGTCTCCTGAAAAATTCACACTGAAATATAATCCCTAATGCACCAGTGTTCAGAGGTGTAGACTTGGGAGGTAAATTGTGGATGGGGTTGGTTCTCTTATAAATGAACTCCAGGTCCAAGGGAGAATTCTTTTGCCCTTCTGTCTCTTCTGCCACATGAAGGCATAGTGCCATTCCCACTGCAGTATGCAGAACAGTGCACCTACCAGACACCAAACCAGCTGGTGTCTTAATCGTAGACTTCTTAATCTCTGAACTGTGAGAAATAAATTTGAATTAAATTTCTCAGCCTATGGTATTTTATTATAGTGGAACAAATGGATTCAGTTAACTTACAATATTGTTCACAGGGACCAGCATGTGGACTTGAGTACTAGATTGCTTCATTTGGAAAAATCACTTTAACTACACATAGTTTAGCGTTCATGTGAAATTTAAAATAAAAAAGAATGGTTCTATATATCCCAATTGTATTGCTATTTGTTGAGTGGCCTAAAAATCCCCACTGTTCGTCTTGAATGCAAGTGCTTTCAAAAAGTAAGAGTTCTCCTTTACGAAGGTTCCTAACTTATTGGAACATGGGTACTATTACTTCTTTCATTATGTCAATATGAAAGGATAATATTGTATTTGCTCCACAGAACTTCCAGTCTGCTTTCTGTGATGGAGCTCCTAGCATTAAGATGAAAACAGTCAGAGAGAGTTGTATGTATATTAGGGCTCTTTAAGACATTCCCCATAGCTATATAGAAAAGATGCTTTATATAAGAAGAAAATCCTTGATAAAATTAATTGCTATGAGTCAGAAGTTGTTCAGCCAATTTAATCACAGATCTGCTGTCATTTCTACATAGGAAGAGATATAGAAGGAAGTCTGTCTGCCTTCAAATCAGCCAGTTCAAGATATGAACACAGGATGTAATTTAGACTACTATGTGCTAAAATTAAACAGGTTTTGCTTGGGGTGGGAGTAAGGAAGAGATTGACACATTTAAAACATGTTAATCCATTTTCGAGGGCATGTTACCAAGTTAATGCAAGCTTTCCTAAAGTTATTGACTTTCCTGAAGGTATTACCAAAATTAACTTGAGAACACAAGGGCTAAATTTCTGCTTCCGAAATGGTTCTTATATTTGGGCTCTGAAAAAAAAAAAACAATAATTAAAGTATTTATTCAAATAACACTATCGAATCCAGATGTTAGTATACTCTCTTTTGAATAAAACAAATAATTTGGGTGTTACCTTCCTGCCTCCCATGACTGTCAAACTATCTTTCAACCTCAAATATTCAAAGCAAATGACCATCAAAGAAAATCGGAGTACCAACAAAAGTGTAATTGATTTTAAATCCTTTAAACTAGAACTAAAGAAATCCTGATACAAGGGGGGAAATCTCTTCCAGTCTTTCTTTTTTATGTTTGAAGAGTTAACTTATAGAATCATACACCCCATCACTTGGCCTTCAAAATTTTACTGGGCTATCTATTCTCACAATTGTCAGGTGGTATGTTAAAAGAGGCACACATTTTCAACTTTCTTATCTGCATTACAGAGAAGATACTGTGTATAGTTGAAAATGTGTAACTTTCAACATTCTATTATAAAGAGCTTGGGGAAAACATTCTATGTTGCATTTCAAGTGTACTTTCCCAGTCATCTTATTTTAACATTCTTGAAAGATCAGAGAAAAGTTATTCATGTTGTTATTTTTCTTTATCGTATATTTCTATTTGACTTCATTTTTTCACACTTTTTAAATAAAAAAATTGCTCTAAAATCACCTCCAAACCAGTAGCCTATCATTTAATAACTGTTGAGAAATTGAATATACAGCATTATAAATATCAAGTAGTAATAGTGAATCTTTACCCCAAATAGTAAAAGACCATTTCTTCTTCAATATAATTTTTATCATGTTTTTTCTACATGATAAAAAAAAGGGGAGGGGAAAAGAAATGATGGATGGAGGGACAGAGTAGAGAAGAAAAGGCGATGAAAAATGAAAGTGAATCTTGAATGTTTAGTGACATAACAAGTGAATAATCTCATCTATTTAGTTATCTAATAAATTCATTCTTACCATACTGTTATTTAGCATTCTAATAATAGGCATAAAAGGCACAGAATATAATAATAATCCATTTTCATTTTCCCTTTGGCATGTAAAATTCAGAGTCCCCAAATTCTCCCCCTGTATAATGTTAAAATGTTACAAACCTTCAAGAAGTAATCTGTAGTATTTAACCAGTTTAAGCTTCTCTGGGCTTCTTGCACCTGTAAATGTGCAACCAAATTTAGGAAATGGTTCATCATTATTTCTTTAAATCCTCATCCTGGGTAGCAGGGGAGATAGCGCAATGGCACAGCATCTGCCTGGCAAGTGCGAGGTCCTGAGTTCGATTCCCAGTACCAAAAAAAAAAAAAACCTGGGTTTCTAATTAAATGTATATCAACATTTTGATATTATTCCACATGTCCCTAAGGTTCTTTTGCCTTTGTTCCAATGATTTTTTTTTGTTTCTTAGAATAGATAATTCATAATGATCTCGCTCCAAGTTTACTGACTCTTTCATCTTATACTAACTCCTTTTCGATGTTAACCCACATAGTAATTCTTTTTTACTTCAGATATCTCAGTTTTTAATTCTAGACTTTCTCTGTTTCATTTTTGTTCTCTTTCTCTGTAATATTTCATCACTCGTTATCAGTGTATTTTTTTTATAACCTGAGTATAGTTATAATAGTTGATTTAAAATGCTTAAACTCTCAGGTTCTAATGTATG